>JXCR01131508.1:17204-28886 GCA_002079205.1 Phalaenopsis hybrid cultivar
CAAGTTGTTGCAATTTCTAGTAAGTTAGATAAGTTAGAACAAATCATGTGCAAGGATCTCTACCAATTTATAATATAACTTATGGACTAATAGAAGATTCTAACACTATTTCTCTAGAGATCCTAAATGGCATGAGAACTAGAGGCAACAACCCCTATTCTAAACCATATAATCATGGATGGAGGAAATGCCCAAATTTCAGTTGGAGTAATGATCAAAATGTAGGAAATCAAAATTGGGGTAGCAACCAACCTAACTCTTCAGGAAACTGAAACAATCAAGGAAAGAGTTTTAACCCAAGACCAACTTATCAACCTGGATTCACTTAAAATCCTCAGTCTAGGAAGAATAAACTATCTTTAGAACTTATGGTGAATATGACGAGTGAGATATAAATTCATACAACAAGCAATTATAAGAATATTGAAATAAATAGGGCAAATATCTAACTCATTGAGTTAGAGACCTCAATGGATGTTACCAAATAACGCAGAGGTGAATCCAAAAGATCATAACGCGGAGAATTGTAAAGCCATTAGATTGATAAATAAGAGAAAGTTGGAAGACATCCCTCAGAAGGAGAGTAGTCATGTCGGGTTAAATCCTAAGCCTGAAGAAGTGGTGAAAAGCCTACCATAGGCTCAGAAAAATCTGCCTCAACGTTTAGGATAGTACAAGATCGACCGCCACCTTTTTTTCTTGAGACTTCAGAAGCATAGATTTGATCAACAACTCTCCAGATTTGCAGAAGTGTTAAAAAACTTACAATTAATATTCCTTTTGTTGAAATCCTAGAGCAAATAACTAATTATGTGAAATTCATGAAAGATATTCTTAATAAGAGGAGAAAACTAGAAGATTTTGAAACTATTGCACTGACTGAGGAATGTGATGCTATCTTGCAAAAGAAATTTCCACGAAAGCTGAAAGATCCAAATAGTTTTACCATTTCTTGCACAATAGTGGATATAATTTTTTGAAGAGTTTATGTGATTTTGGAGTTAGTGTCAACTTTATGTTATTGTGTGTCCTTGGGAGACTAGGATTAGGTGAAGTACAACCTACCACTATATCCCTTCAGCTTGTAGATCAATCTTTGACTTACTCTAGGGGGATTATAGATGATATTTTAGTTGAGATTGATAAGTTCATCTTCCCAAAAGACGTTGAGATCCCAATCATACTTGGTAGACATTTTCTTACCACTGAAACGGTAAATATTTATTTACAAACAGGGGAGTTAATCATGAGAGCTTTGGATCAATAAATAATTTTTAAAATTTATACTTTAATTCAACCCCTCATACATCCTTCAGTAAATCATAATAGCCCTGTAGCGCTTTATTTTAGAAAGCTTGCTAAGTACCACCAACAACCACCCCATTCCACATCCACCCCACATCCACCCCAAAACACTCTAGTATTAATAATTTTTTGTTTTGCTTGATAGCATATTGCTGCTACGCTTACTTTTCATTTGTTATTAATAGTTTTATGTGAAGTGGCTTGGAAGTTGGCTTTAACAGTTACAAGTTAAAATGTAAATTTCTGTTATTTTTTTAGCATGGCATATTAACATTTCGAGTATATCTGATAATTTGACTTCCAGATGAAGGTGGCTCGTTTCTTGGATTTTTTGATGCTTTCTTTTGGTCATAATTCACAGTTTACTGGTTCCATTGATAAGCTTATTTCTTCTAAGCCACTCTCAGTTGGTTATCTGCTCTCAGTTTCTGAGCTGAAGGCTGCCTCTCTTTCTGGTGATGCAAGCCATGTTATCAATGGTGATGCTCTTCCTCTTGTCTCTGAGATGCCGATGGGAAGTTCAACAGCAAACATGTCTGGTGATTATGAGTTTCCTCGCATGCCTCCTTGGTTCTTAAATGTTGGGAGTCAGAAATTGTACCTGGCTCTTGCTGGAATTCTTAGACTCGCTGGTCTGTCAATTATGGCAGGTATAATTGTTTATATATAAATGTACCTTTGGCAGTTTGTGTTCTGATTTTGGATTTTCCTGAAATATTATAGAATGCCCATTTAAGTAATTATAATATTTTCATGTAACTATGTTTAATCTTAATTGTTGTTAAGGATAGTTACTAATAATTCTGTTGAATTTGACTTGGTTTTGTTTTTCTTATGTTGAACTTTTTGATAGGTAACAGAAGTGATGTATCTCTATTGGGCCTCATTGATAATCTTTTGGAACATGTCAGGAAACTCATTTCTGAACTCAGAATGAAAGGATATAACAAAGAAGGCTGGCAATCGTGGTATTCCCAAGGTGGTTCGGGACAGTTGCTACGCCATACTAGCACTGCAGTTTGTATGTTAAATGAGATTATATACGGATTGGCAGACGATTCAGTTAGTTCATGTTTGAGGTTATTTGAGACCGAGACAAATGTTGAAGAACAGAAAATGGAATTTGTTTGTGATAGTGATCAACTTTCTACTTCCAGAAGGTCACCTTGGAAAGTTCATCAAGGCAAGGATGCTAGAGAACACATAATTCATTGTGTTGGGAGTATTTTGCATGAATATACATCATCTGAAGTATGGGATCTCCCTGTACATCCATCTTCTTCTCAGCTAGATCCTGACTCAGTAACAAATCTGTCATTGTATATTTTCAGGGATTCTAGAATGCTCCACCAGGTATTGATTCTCAACCACTTTTTGTTAATTTCTGATTCTTGGGGTATTGTTGCGCTCGTACAAATTGTTTTCTAGTTGTATTCTGGTAATTGGACCAACCCAATTTCCTACGCAGGTAATCATTGAAGGAATAGGCATCTTTAGTAAGGTTATTGGGAAGGATTTTATAAGCAGTGGTTTCATGCACTCAACCTTGTATTTGTTGCTTAAAAACCTTATTTGCTCCAATGATCTTATAAGAAATGCATCCGATGCTGCATTGCATGTCCTTTCAGCTAATACTGGCCATTCTACTGTGAGTATAATCGTAATAGTAATCTTGAAAAATTAAATGTTCTGTAATGCCGCAGTAACTGTATGCTGTAATAGGTAGGCCATTTGGTTGTAGCAAATGCAGACTATATTATTGACTCCTTGTGTCGACAATTAAGGCATTTGGATCTCAACCCTCATGTTCCTAACGTACTTGCTGCAATGCTGTCCTATGTTGGAGCTGCTGATGAAATTTTACCACTGTTAGAGGAGCCGGTATAATTTCTAACTTCCACATTATCAAAATTTAATTAGCTTGCCTTTTGCTTGGAAACCTAAGTTAACCAGTATTATTATTTATCAATCTTTCCTAGATGCGTTCTGTTTCATTAGAATTGGAGGTCCTTGGTAGACATCAGCATCCCCATCTAACTGTTCCATTTTTAAAGGTTGGTCTTTTACGTGCCTTTCATCTGCACTGTTACTTTTTTATTTCCAACATTATCAGACACGGAGTACTTTCATGGATTTATCGAATAGTTTATTTTAATTGCAACTATTACTACAGCAAGATGACCCATAAAGCCTGTACTTGAAAATATTTAGTTAATATAGCATTTTTTTTACAAATAAAATCTGACGTTACCCTAAAAAATCCCATGATTAATGCCATGTTCTAGTACAATAAATGAAGAGGGAGGGCCTAGAACAATGATCAAGTTTTATCTAGTTTATTTTGGAGATCCTAGGTTCGAGTCATGGGATGGAAACTCCTTTTTGTAAATGTAGGGTTAAGATTATGTTTATCAGTCACTTTCCAGACTTTGCATTTATGGGAGATCATGTATGGTGCTTCCTTTTGGTTCCAGAATAATGAAAATTGCTTTTGGTCTAAGAGTTTTAAGCATTTTGTTTTGCCACTCGAACTTGGAATTAGTGCTGATATCGAGTCAATCATGAACAAGCAGGCACCATTCAGAACCTGAACTTTTTTATTCAACTCTAGTGAAGTTTTAAGTATAAACAATCAATTCCAAGTCAGAATTTGAAACTAATTAGGGTTAAAGGCTATTAAGTTTATAAGATTATTTTTTAATTATTGATTAGAAATATATATTTGTTTTTATATTTGTGTTTGATTGTTTTGATAAATTTATACATTATATTTTTGCAAGTGTGTATATGCATATATATTATAATATAAATGATATTTATGTATTTATATGTGAAATCATGTGAGTGTTTGTAATATACCATTTCAATTTCAAGTTGCATAGAGCTAATTCCGATAAGCCCTCTTAACATATCTATTTTGATTGACCAAATTCAAAAGAATATCAAGCAAGTTTTATACAACAACAACAACAACAAGTCTTTATCCCACTAAGTGGGGCCAGCTAAATGAATCCTTTTTTTCCATTGTCATATTAAGTGTCGTATTTTCATTTAATTCTATTATATTAAGGTTATTTTTTTATACAACACTCCAAAGACTTTTTAGGTCTATCTCCACCCTTCTTGTCTAATCTAAAACATCTACTCTCCTAATCGGATCATCAGATTGTTGATGTTTAATGTGACCAAACCTACTAAGACGACTCTCTCTAATCTTGTTTGTCGCTAAAGCTACACCAACCCTTTCACAGATATATTCGTTTTAGATTTTGTCTCTAAGTGTCAAGTCACTCATCTACCTAAGCATTTCCATCTCAGCAAAACCTAGTTTTATGCTCCTCTTTTATAGGCCAACATTCTTTGCTATAAATCATTACAGGTACACCGCTATCTTATAAAATTTTCCTTTTAAGTCCAAGCGGTACTTTTCTGTCACACAATAGACTCGATTCAACCCTCCACTTCAACCATCCAACTTGAATTCTACTAATAACATACCCATCTATATCACCATCAATTTGAATAATAGACTCGATAAATCTAAAACACTCACTCCTTTTAATGATTTCAAGCAAGTTTTATATTAATACATAACTATGAACTCCTAATGGCAACCGTGCTAAGGTTTGAAGTTAGACCTTCAGTTGCCAATTATGTCGAAGGCCTTCAGCATCCTCTGAAAAATATAAAATGGTAATTTTAAAAAAAAAAAGTTAAAACATGAAGGATTTGTCCTGATCAAATATTTAAGAAATAGCATAAAAATTTAATCGTTTTTCTTTAAAATTCAAAGGTGGAAATGTTACTGGGATATTACTTTTATTTCTTCTGTCATTTTTAAAAAATTTTAGTAAATAGTGAATTTCTTGTTCTCTTATAATGGTGTTATCTTCCAATATACATAATCTTTTTTATTAAATTTTTTTTTTTTATCCCTTTGCTTAGGCAGTGAATGAAATTTCAAAGGCTTCGAGATCCGAGTCTTGTAGGTTGCCTAGTGTAGCCGAGTTATTTAATACACATAGCATGGTGAATGTTTCTTCTGCTCTAGATGGGGAAGAAAATAATACTTCAATAAATATGCCAGGTAGTTCTTTGTCAATATTATTTTTTTACTTCATTTTTTTTGTTCAGATATCTGATTTTCTTGAACCTGCAATGTGCGCATTATTATTGGTTTAACCAAGCTCTGAATTTTGTGGATATTTTACGATTTTGATGTAAGATATTTTAGATAAATTAAGGTGTACATAGTGGTTAATGTTTCTCAAGATAAAAGTGTTGGCAAAAGAGGGATACAGCGTACATCAGGATGCTCCTCCAATAAAATGGTCCATGCCCAAGTTAAAAGCATATTGTGAAGGCAATGGCAGAACCATGATTGTCATAATGGTGCAGATAAAAAATTATTTTAATGAACAAATTAAAAGAGCAAGAGGGGTGAAGTTTCCGTTTTAGATATATATATCATAAAGGAGGTTTACCTTAAATTTAGGGTTGGCAAAGGCCACTCATCTTAACCCAAGCTCTTTCATGAGGTGAAGGTAATCATTTTTATATGGTTCAGAGTGACTGACAAACACGAACGGAGGCGGGAGACACGAGTGGAGGTGGGAGCGGTTCGCGTAACAGCAAGGGTCGCGGGAGATGTCGCGACGATTCGCGACAGAGGAGCAGGAGTTCCGCGATCGGCGCAGGGAGGCGGGAGCGAGAAGCTATCGGACTGAGCTCCACACTAACAAATCTCCCACTTTGAGACCAGTACACCTGCTACAACGTCTTCTTCCGCGAACTGATATCCTTCATTGGCGGTGTCACCATTTTCTTCAAACGTGAATCCTCTACCACTGTAACTCAAAGCCTCTGTCTTCACTCTAGAAGACCAACTGAAGTTGTGCACAACTTCAGTTTTTTAAGAGTAACATCCTTAGTCAACATAGCTTTGCACCTCCAAGCTATTTTCTGGATTACTCTTGTCTCTGCTTGCAACTCCCACTGCATGGGCAATATCTTGCCTCTGCTGAAATCCTTTTTCAACAAGTCTAGTATTGTAACTCTTACTGCCATTAAGCTCAGTCTTCCCCCGGCACACCCACTTGTTGTGTAATGTCTTCTTCCCTGGTGGAAGTTCTGCCAGCTCTCACTTGCTCGAACTTTCATCTTGCAAGATTTCTTCATAACTCGGTGGTTCTCCACCATATATCTGTGGAACAATAGGAATGGGTACCCTGGACGCACTCTCCTCTTCACTCTCATCATCAACAGAACTATGAACTGTCAGCAATAGTGCATCATGTACTTCTTCAGATACCACATTTGCGCTATCTTTCTCCATCTTCTTGGGATTCCTGCAGTTTCTCTTTATGTGGTCGGTCTTGCCACAATTCCAGTAGATTGTCTGTTGACCAGACTTTGATTTTGATCTCCCTCTATTTGAGTTCTCATCATTCCATCTCCCTCTGAAATCAATATTCAGTGTCGAACTCGAAATCAACATTCAGTGTGAACTCGAACCTGAGATCTCTCCAGAATATTTTCTGCGCACTTCCTCAACCAAAATCAAATCACGAATATTATCACATTTCATGTTAGATTTACCTGCAAAACTGCTAACTGTCATCCTCATGGCTTCTCAACTATTTGACAATGATGCCAACAGTAACAACACACGTATCTCATCATCAAAATCAATTTCAACAGACGACAATTGATTTGTTATAGTATTGAAATCATCAGGTGTTGAGCAACAGAAACAACCTCCACCATGCTTCAAGTTGAATAACTTCTTCATCAAGTACACCTTGTTATTCGTCGATGGTTTTTCATACATACTTGATAAGGCTGCCATGAGATTTACAGTTGTCATTTTCTTAATGACATTGTGTGCAACAGACCTCGATAGGGTCAATCAAATAACCCCTAGAACTTGTCGGTCCAATAAATTTCATTCAGTCTCATCCATCCTTTCAGGTATTTCCTCAGTAACGGAAATTAAAGTTTCTTCCCATAAAGGAATTTTCTATCTGCATTCTTCAATAACCAAAATCTAAGCCATAAAATTTCTCGATCTCTGAAACTTTCACTTCATCTGCAACCATTATTCTTTTTCAGATCCAAAACAAAGCTCTGATACTAGTTTTTGCGAACTATTTACCAGTTGTTGTGGTATATATATAAAAATAAAATATGAGAATGATCTTTGACGAAGCGAAAAATAGAACGAGAAAAATTACACTAAAAAACAATAACACAGTGGAACACAGATATACGTGGTTCGTTAAATTGCTTACGTCCACGGAGTTGCAGAGGATTTTACTAGAAGAATTTACACCAGTCAATTACCTCGACTTACAAGAGGAATCTCTCACTTTGTTGCTCTCTCTCTGTTCTTCTCTCTCTACACCGAGATACACCGAGATACACCAAAGAAGATAAACTTACAAGAGAAATAAACTTAATTTCTCTTCAGCCATAAGTCACCAAGAAGAAGCCAAGGGAGAACAATCTTTTTTTTCTTCTTTCGTCTTCCTTCACCGCAAGGAACTACTGCTTGCACTTTCTTTCCTTTTATTCTGAGGAAGCCCGAAGAAGAACACCAACCGTGACTTCTGAACTATAGGATGCCGCTACTTTTCACGATAAAAGAAGGCGAAGCGATGCTTCCGGGCTAAGGAAAGGCGGGAGCAGTTCGCATAACAGCAGGGGTCGCGGGAGATGTCGCGAAGATTCACGACAGAGCAGGAGTTTCGGGATCGGCTTAGGAAGGCGGGAGCGAGAAGCGATCGGACCGGGCTCCATACTAACAGTATTGACAACTCGGGAGATATTTGAGTATTTTATTACTATATTCCACATTTGTGGCCTTTTTCTTTCTGTCTCTTATTTTTATTTTTATTTATTTTTACTTGAAGAAATCCACTACTTTAATATTGAATCATCTCATCTCCCCATTGCTGAGTTAACTGAATGTTGATTGTCAGATAAAGATATTCACATACTTTGTTCAACAAATCCTGTTACCTAGGCTGAAGGATGCCCCCGCCCCCACCTATTCCCTTCCAGAAACTGACAGCGAGATAATAATGACATCATTTACTGAGGCACTTAAAATGTTCAAAATTATATAAAAATTTAAACAAATTAATCATACATGCTTATGCGTGTTTTTAGTATTTCACGTTTCTTAATTTACCTTTTTTTTTATTTGCATTTGAAATTCTTGATTTACCTGTTGATCGACTATACTATTTTCTGTCCGTAGACTTCTATTGATTTAATATTTGTTAGTTCGTATAATTTTTTTTTATATGGTATAATAGAGCTATTTTTTTTCTTTACATATCTCATGATTGAAAGTTTTCATAGATTTTAATGACCTTGAACGAGTAAGTCTTATTTATATGACTTATTTTTTATGATTTAGAAAATGGTAATGTGATGGCCATTCAGCTTCGGTTAGAACACTTGGAGAAATTATTATTCAAGTTGAATGATATGAGAAGATATAGAAGGACAATAGGATCTCTTGCATCTTCATGCTTAAAAGCGGCAACTCCTCTGGTTTCTTCACTGGACGAATCAGCTTGTCTGGCGGCACTTGACATTTTGGAGGTATTATAAATTTTAAGTATATAGTTTTTGGTTTGTGATGCAAGATGACTCTGCATTAGGAATTTGAATGTAACTACGTGCATTGTATGTTCTCATACAAGAAAAATGGAGGATCCACAAATCAGAAGTAATCAATTAATCAGTAACTCATTTTATTTAAATGAAAACAAACATTAGTAGAATTTAAACCATTTGGTAATGAAATAATTTAAAATGTCATAGAATTTTACAAGAAATTTGAAAGAATTAGAACTCAACATGCAAACCTAGTTAATTTTTACAAATTACTTTTCCAAGATGTCCTTTTTTCATCAAAATGAAGAGCACTGAATAACTCGATATAGATGAAATAAAATTAAGAATATTTTTTTTGTTGTAAGAAAACAATTAGACCTCATTCCACTACCAAGGAGATGACTTTCCTTGGCATCAAATATTTGCATTTATAGCGCACATGAATAACTCATATGCACTCAGAACAGTGAAAATCAGAAAAGAAAAAGATTATTTAAGCTAAAAATTGTGCATTACATGCCTTATATTATCACATATAGACTTATCAATACTTGGGCTAGTAGATATTTTTTATACGGGATCAGCTTAAATTAAGATAAAATAAAAACCCATTTCAATTTCCAAAGCCACTTAAGCACTTCTTGAATTTAAAATTTTAAAATAGATGCATGTACCAACTCAGCTCAAAAGAAAGTGACCTTCTAAGAATTCAGCAAAATCCCACCTCAGCAAAATCCCAGCCAACCTAACATCTAAGAAGAGAAGTCACATCCTCAAGATAGTCCGTTTTCTTTTTTTAAAAAAAAATTAATAAATAATTCCAAGCTTAAACTGCTGCTCCAAATAGTTCACTGCCAAATAGAGCGCCGTATCAATAAAATTTGTCTCCCCTAACTGAGCTTTTAACCTAAATTGAATCAAGATCAAAATCATGTTCTAACCATATAAAGGATAGCCTAAAGCTAAGAAATAAAAACACATCTCTGGAGCATCATCATTGGCAAATGAAAATATTCCAACAAAAAAATGAATATAAATAAACATTGCAGTGATTAGTGCCTGATGTGATGCCTCTAACAAGAATAAACATGCAAATCTCTATCAAGCTTTTTGGTTTATCAAGAAAATTATAACAAACTTTCTACAAAATAATTCATGAATCATCATAATTGGATTTGTTTGAACGGTGAATAACATATCTTTGAAATTCGTCCTCAATGGTTGACAAAATCTCATTATCTAGGATAACCTTGAGTAAGTTACATGGAAGTTATTAGCAGATGATTGGATGTGGACTCATAAGGAATTAAGAGTAGTCTCATGAAATAAAGTCATATTAGACACATTAAATGTTGGATTCATACTAGACTATTGGGATTTTTTAATTTTTATGCTTTGTGTTGCATAACTTTAAATGGTCTTACCTTCCTGATATTCAACTTCTTAGGAGTTCTTAATGAAAGCTTTTCTAAATTTAGATGCGTCATGTTTAACACCTGGCTTAAATTTCACTTGTCTTCAATTCATAAAATAAGCAAAAATTAAATTTTTAAAATAATAATCAAGTTTTTGCAGATATCCTAATGCAAAAGTCATGTTATATTATGCAAATGATCCTGCAAAATTACATTTTGTTTAGAGTTTATCCGTACATAAATAAAATCTCTTCGTTCTCTTAAGGTTAGTATCCTGTGACAATATCAAATGTGCTGTTGTCTATAGGCCTAAGGAGAGATGAATTATATGCAATATTAAATCCTCCATAGATATGCAAACTTAACTATATGCAATATTAAATCCCACATAGATGCATGGTCTTTTATCAAACAATGTGATATATTGCTCTCGTTTTTACTTTTTCCGAACCAATTGAATTTAGCTATCTCCCTATGAACCACTTCAATTCAGTTGTTAGTGTCTGAACGTCAAGCAGTTGAAAAGTTGAGTTCATATTTTCTTACAAAATGTTTTCTGGACGTAACTCGTGAGTTTTATCTCAATCATTAAAATTCAATTTAACAATATGAGATGCATTAGTAGTTTAGTGGCATTATATGAAATGTGTCATTTTTAAAAATGATCCACCTTAGGAATAATAAAGCATGTTTTCTCTGTGTTTATGGTAAAATAAATGTTGTTTACAAGTAAATGGCAGAGGTATGTATAACTATGCGGTCTATATTCTACCTTTAGATTATTGACAAGTCCTACTTCATAAAACAATTTGTTTTGCTACCTTCTTTGCTATCCCGTTGTCCCAGCCCTCCGATCTTGCAGCCGCCACCTTCCTCTTGTTGCATCGTCCAAGACAGCCATTCCCTGTCAACCGTTGTTGCTTGTTGTATGCGGACCTTGCAACAACCGCCTTGTTGTTTTGACCTGTCAACCGGCCCTTCTCCTCCACCCGTCCACCTTCATGACCCTCGTCCCTCAACGACCACCGCCACCACCCTTCGATCCAGTCCTGTCAATCAGCGTTTGTTGCTATTTTGTTTTTCAATGTCTCTGATTGCAACCTGTTTTTGCTTTTGAGTAATAATATTTACTTTCTCTATTGTGGTTTGAGTTAACTCTGGTATCATTTGGTATTATAGCTAGCCTAACCCTAGTCCTATCCTAAGGTATTTAGCATCCCCTATATCTCCACCCAAAAATTTTCTTTCTCACTCTACATCACCCCGTACACCTGCTTCCATACCAAAAACCCAAATCCTAGTCATGCCATTGAGGAGACAATAATTGGATGTTGAT
>JXCR01131518.1:0-10232 GCA_002079205.1 Phalaenopsis hybrid cultivar
CACTTCAATTCCTACTCTGTTCGTATGCTCTGTTGAAAAAAATATAATGGGGCATACCACTTACACTTGCATATGAATTCCAATGCAGTTACATACAAAATATATTGGGGCATTCACATACATATCACTCAATTCTTATACATTATTTGAATTCTTTGATATTGGTCTAAATGTGGGCCATATGTTAAATCCTAGATGAGAGATCTTGCTACCTGGTTTTCGGTAGGTTTGGATATGGACAGATGCAGAGAGGTGAATTTGGTGTTTCTATGCATCTTGAATGAGGAAAACATTTCATTTATTAATAAGTTTCATGGATGGAAGAATTCCCCTAGCTGCAATGATTGAACAAATAAAAACTTTTGAAGTGCTGGAGCTTTTTCATTTGATGTGAAATTTTCTTACTTTTGATCTTGTTCTTTTCAAAAATTTTGAATTTAGTGAATCATATATAGTTATGCTTGTTTTCTACAATTCCCGAGAATGAGTTTATTGAAGTTTCTTCTTATTTTGGTTTTAAAATCTAAAGTTGCACATGCATATTCCATTCATTAATGCACATGGATGTTCCATTCATTAATGCACATGGATGTTCCATTCATTAATGCATTAGATTTTAATTTTGTTTACAAAGCTGCATATGGAATTTAATGATGCTATGCCCACAACCATATGTTATTGGTTGATAGCAATCTTCTACTGAAGTCATGGAGGGTATGCTTATGAAGGTTGATCAAAATATATTTAGTGGATTTCATTGTAATGCATTGATGAAGGTTGATCAAAATATATTGGAGCTTACTA
Source organism: Phalaenopsis hybrid cultivar (assembly GCA_002079205.1). Classification (NCBI taxonomy): domain Eukaryota; kingdom Viridiplantae; phylum Streptophyta; class Magnoliopsida; order Asparagales; family Orchidaceae; genus Phalaenopsis; species Phalaenopsis hybrid cultivar. The sequence continues at coordinate 805 of JXCR01131518.1, forward strand.
TAGAGATGCTTCTAAATGAAATATCATTCTCCCATTCGCATAACATTGATCCATGTGCAGCTTCCCAAATAATACATTTCTATATCCAACCACTGTTATTGAAAGGGGACTATTTGGTTTGTTGGTTAAATGGAATGATTTTTGGGGATATATTGGTCTTTAGAGCTACGGGTTGCATTGGTGTTTAGAGCTACGGGTTGCATTGATCAATTATCACATTGCTTATATTTTAGAGCTACGGGTTGCATATTTGTGTTGACAATTAAGAAAATTATTGTCACACTTGACAGTTGCTTCGGGTGGAATTGGATTCCACGATATGTATGAGAAGGTGCATTTCATGTACAAGATATCTATTGCTTATTTTCACACCTATAGTTCACTTGGTTGTACTTTCATTGCCATGAAATCTTACACAATTTCATAATAAAAACATGTTTGATGCATTACTGTGGATGTAGGTCTTTGACAGAATCACATAATTCTTCTCTCTTTTTTTTTTTTGAGCAAATTGCTACACTCTTGGTTCATTTGGATGGTATGCCTATAACATGATTGAATTTCTTCTCTTGTTGGTTCATTTGGATGACATGCATTGCTATCTCGTTTTCCTATGCATGTTGAGTAACAATATGAATTTATTTATGCATATGTAATTCTTCATATAGTTCCACCATGGCTAAGACAAATGAAGGTGGTACGTCAGCGATGTGGGATAAGGAAGTTACAAATATTTTATGCAACCTCTACATCACCGAGATTGAGATCGGGAATAGACCAACCACCTATTTCAGCAGGGAAGGTTGACAGAATATAGCTAAAATATTTAAAGAACTGACTGTAAGAGATTATGACAGGCTGAAATTTAAAAATAAATGAGATCAATTGAAGGAGTGTAAAATTTGGAAGGAGCTGAAACGTGGATCCACAAGGTTGGGCTGAGATCCCATCAAACGGATAATTAATGCTCCAGATGAATGGTGAGCTAAGAAATTAGAGGTAAAATTATTATTATTTTTTTGTTAATTACAAATATTTTCAATTTAAACAATTGTAATATTACAGGCAATGCCGACAGCAAAAAAATACAAGCAGAGCAGAATTGAGTCGGATCTTGAAGATAAACTTGACATAATGTTCAAGGGGGTTGTGGCAACGAGAAAACATGCATTCAGCCCTAGTGAGATGGGGTTTGCAGGAATACCCGATGATTTTCTACCAGAGCCTGTGGCAGTTGAAGAAGAAATACACAGTGTTAACCAGAGGGAGATGGGGGAGTCAAGCTCACAGATGAAGAGACCCAGGCTAGGAAGAAGAAAGAAAGAAAATGACAATTTTGTGAAAACTTCATTTGATAGACTCATAGATACTTTTGGAACTCCACCACCTGCTTCACTTTCTGATAGCACTATCTTCGATTGTCTTCGAACTTTGTCTACCATCCTTGAAGTAGCAGCGGATAAACGTTTTCATGCAATATGTATGAAAAAACTTGAGGATCCAACATGTATGCACATATTTATGGCGATGGAACCAGAATTGCAAGTAGAATATTTACGTGTTATTATGGATGATTGAGTTTTTATATGTTTTCAAGAAATGTATTATGTACTCTTCAAAGTTATGTACTCGGCTATTATTTAGAGTTATGTTTTTTTTAAATGTACTTTTACTTGATTCTTGAATGCATATTAGTAGAGCTCTACATTTTTTTTTATTATAACTGGCTGAGTGTTCTCATTGTTTATTTCTCACTGGCTTTATTGATTATAAATTGATGAACTAACCAAAATTTTTCTTCCTTTAGGATGGATTCACAACATGAACGTCGTAAGAGAATGACATGGGCTGTAGCAATTGCCATATTATTGTTGGAGTATAAATGATCAAGCAGTGTTCGTATACCCCGAATGACCTCCAGCTTTGTTGGGGATAAATGGGTAGGTGAGATGCTTTCTAGACATCCAATTAAGTTCAGTAACATATTTCAAATGACTGTACCGATATTTATGGATCTTCTACACGAGTTATCCCTGAATCAAGGACTCCAAGTTTCTTCGAGAACTACGAGAAAGAAGATATTGGCTATAACACTATATATTCTGTCACAGAATGAATCAATTAGGAGTGCTATGGAGATATTTCAACATTCATCGAAGACAACAAGGTGTTATTTCTCCAAAGGCATACATACACTTGTTAGCTTAGCCGCTAAATTCATCAAACCAGAGGATCTATCATTTATTAATACTCCAGGACAAATTACAATCGATCCCCGTTACATGCCTTACTTCAAGGCAACTATTGTTTTCTTTACGTACATATCAAAATATAAATATTTTCTAACCTGTAAAGCAGAATTACATAAGTGCAATTGACGGTACTCACGTTGATGCCCAATTTCCCAATCAGGACAAGGTGACTTACATTGGTCGAAGTGGTTCAACTACTCAAAATGTCATGGCGGTATGTGACTTCAACATGTGTTTCATATATGTTATGGCGGGCTGGGAAGGGAGTGCACATGATAGTTAGATTTTCTTCTATACTACTAGGAATAGATCGCAGGGTTTTCCTCATCCCTCTTCATGTATGTTTTGATTTATAAAATTCCTAGTTATAGGTATTTATTGCAAATAACAATATCTTCCATAACAGGAAAATACTATTTGGTTGATGCTGAATACCCTATGCAGAGGGGCTATCTGAATCCATATCCATACACTAGGTATCATATTCCTGATTTTGAGCTAACAAGTGACACTATTCGTGGTAGGAAATTAATGTTTAACAAACGTCACTCCTCTTTACGTGGGGTAATTGAAAGAACGTTTGGGGTTTAGAAGAAGAAATAGGTCATCCTACGTGATATGTCGTTATATCCATTTCAAAAGCAAGTGCATATTGTGGTGTCAACAATGACACTTCGTAACTTCATCCGACGACACCCTTCACGTTCCGATACAAACTTTAGTATGGTTGATAACGATGAGCTGAATGTCTATGAAGAACCATAAAAAAATATGATCGGACCTTCAGTTCCTGAGGATGAGAATGACTTTAATGAATTTAAAGTTCATGACGCGGAGGGTGTTGCTGAGATGACTGCTCTGAGAGAGTCTATAACAAATGTTATATATGGTAGCTAATACAACAAGTCTTTCTTTTCTTCCTACATTATAGATCAATTTTTATGTGTATTTTTTTATAAAATCTGACATTCGATTTTTTGTGTTTTTTTTTTGCAGTTATACTAAAATGACTTCTACGATTTCAGTGACAGACAGAGATGTTTTGTTTTATTGTGAACTACCGGCTCCATTGCTCACGTCGCGTTAGCCTAATAGCTGTGGGAGACAGTTCTACGATTGTCGCAAGGGTGTTTCAGCTCGTTGCAGGTTTCTTCCAATGGGCTGACAGTCCCACAGGTTACACCGCCAGCAATGATGGAAATCCGATATTTTCTCAGGTTGATAGTGCAGCTAAGGACAGACGTAGTTAGAGTTTGAAACTGAATATTTTAATATTTCTCATTGTAGTTGTACTTGCTTTATCTTTTTTTTTATTTTTTCTGGTACTCACGAGAGTGTGAGAACTGTATGTCATCTTTTGGAACTGATCTGTGATGNCAGCCTAATAGCTGTGAGAGACAGTTCTACGATTGTCGCAAGGGTGTTTCAGCTCGTTGCAGGTTTCTTCCGATGGGCTGACAGTCCCACAGGTTACACTGCCAGCAATGATGGAAATCCGATATTTTCTCAGGTTGATAGTGCAGCTAAGGACAGACGTAGTTAGAGTTTGAAATTGAATATTTTAATATTTCTCATTGTAGTTGTACTTGCTTTATCCTTTTTTTTATTTTTTCTGGTACTCACGAGAGTGTGAGAACTGTATGTCATCTTTTGGAACTGATCTGTGATGATTTTATGCTTCTGTACTACCAATAAATTATTTTGAATAAGCTACCCCAAACAGTTTGACCAAACAGGAGCAGAAATGTCATTATACAACCATAACTACCAATAAACTATTCTGAATAAGCTACCCCAAACAACAAGCCAGCTTATTATTAGAATAATCTGTTTATCAACAGATTATAAATAAAATCAACAGCTGCCCCAAACAGACCTTTAATAACAATAATCCTTAAAATATAAAGCCATAATTTAACCAAAAAAAATATATTTATTTATATTCTGAGCAAAACAAGATTAATTATATGAATGAGTCCCACATTCCATCTCAAGAAACCAACTAAAGAATTGTTTATGCATTCAAAGAACTTTGCATTAGCAAATGGAAAAAAAAGTGGAAAAAAAAAAACTCAAGCATTTAGATCTTTGTCTGAGCTCCAAACTGGAACTTTTGAAGTGAGAACATCAGGTGCCAAAGTTGTCCCATTCTCAACACCAATCAGAGGATCAGCTTCGCTTTCCTTTGCCTTCAAGTATCAACAAAAGATGAGAAAATGAATATTAGAAAACTAAAGGAATTAATCAGGTTTGTGATAGATTTAATTTTAGAAAATNTCTTTAATAACAATAATCCTTAAAATATAAAGCCATAATTTAACCAAAAAAAAATATATTTATTTATATTCTGAGCAAAACAAGATTAATTATATGAATGAGTCCCACATTCCATCTCAAGAAACCAACTAAAGAATTGTTTATGCATTCAAAGAACTTTGCATTAGCAAATGGATAAAAAGTGGAAAAAAAAACTCAAGCATTTAGATCTTTGTCTGAGCTCCAAACTGGAACTTTTGAAGTGAGAACATCAGGTGCCAAAGTTGTCCCATTCTCAACACCAATCAGAGGATCAGCTTCGCTTTCCTTTGCCTTCAAGTATCAACAAAGATGAGAAAATGAATATTAGAAAACTAAAGGAATTAATCAGGTTTGTGCTAGATTTAATTTTAGAAAATTTACATTACACACCACACAATTTCTATGTATTTACATATATGATAACTTAATTCTCACATTTATATTTTATAATATTTAAGCCTTGCAAATCTCACAACTATGCAGTTCAATTATCTGAATCAGGACTCTTAAACCTCATTCATTCGTACCGTAAGCTGCAGGAATCAATTAATCACATTTCAACCCACACTTTTTACGAAGCTTGGATCTAAGTGGGAAAGCTAGTCTAATATATCAGTGATCAAATTTATTTTTAAATAAAAAAGGTTATGAGTGAAAGCCAACTAAATGATATTTTTTGCACCAGTATGTTCTTTAGCTATGAGACTAAATCCAATACTTTTACACAGGCTTAGCATTAAGAGATGCCTTAAAACCATCAGAAAAAAACCCAAACTTCTTAAAAGATAATCTCCTTGTTATTATCATTTGCAAACTATGCACTTAACTTTTTCAAATGTATGTTGGTAGGATCTGAGGAGCAAAAGAAAATCAAAGTTGGGCAAACATATATTCAACGTAAAAACTTGTGCCAATGAGAGAGGGCATCAACATATCAACTATCCAATGCGTGACTAAACCAAATACTTTCATATGCTTTAAGAAATCCCAACCTCACATTAGAACTCATGTCAATGGTCATTATCCCTCAAACCGTGTCATACGTACTTTGCTACATGCACAACAAGCTAAACCAACTAACCATGTGAAGCAATTACAAGGGTCCCTCATTTTGGAACCTCATTCACTCATGGTAGCAAGACCAATGAAGGCTGTGAACCACATGAAACTCAATCACAATTAGGTGTCAAAAAAGCTTGTTGTTTGCGAACAACTCGCGTTCGATTCGTTCGATGAGCAAATGAGCCGAACACTAATAAATTTTTTAAGCTCGATTTATAAACGAGTCGAACATGAACAAACTTTTGTTCAATGGTGTTGGGCTCGTTTTGATTCGAATTAATTGAATAATAAAAAAAAAATATATAAAAGTTAATATAATGATATCAAATTTTGTTTATAAAAATGTCAAAAAAAAAAAAGTTAGATGTTAGATATGTAAATACGTAAGAATTGGGCGGTATGTATATAAATACCTATCAGATTTTAAAAAAATAAAATTTAGGTGTTAGATATTAAAATACATAAGGATGGGGGGTATGCATGTAATGGCCCATTTTCTCCCAAAAATCCCACGCTTGGCTGCTGGCATGGAGTTAAAAATGAAAATACATAAGAATTTGGTGGCATGCATGTAAATGCCCCTAAAAGTCTACTCGTATAGCCTGCCCCAACTTCTCTCTCTATTTAGTTTTGTGACTTTTGTCCCACATCGTCAAGATTCAGAAAAACTCCATCATTAATCTTATATAAAAGTAAAAAGAAATTCAGGAACTCTTGAGTTTTCAGTTTCACTTAAGGAATCTTGTGATTTTTTTTTAAGCAGAAATATATTCCATTTTCAGTTCAATTTAAAATGTTAAAAATAAAGAATTAATTTTTGGAGTTAGACATTTGAGCTGAAATTTGAGCCAAACACAAGCTTAATTAGAACAAATGAGTTTGAATCAAACCGAACATATAACAAATAATTCACGAGCTATTCGAACACGAGCCGAACACGAACAAAACATAATTTAAACAAGTCGAACACGAACAAATAATGGGTTTGCCAAAGCTCAACTCATTTACAACCCTAATCACAAGTGTTATCAGCTTAGATACTACTTTTTTAGGGAGTATGGACCAAAAGGGTCCCAAAAAATGGTTCGATATGGGATTCGTCCATTACTAAAACTCGCTCATTCATAATAAAAGAACTAAGCCTATGAGAGTGATAAACAACAGAAAACATTGACGGGGTGATGTAGGGTCTTATAGGATATTGATGATAAAGTAGCAACTTCATTAATATCCTAGGGAGTTGGGGGGCCGGATATTTGGATAGTGGAAAAAAAGCGTATGCAACATTTGAATAAATTTGAGGCTAAAAAATTTAGGCTTACAAGGATTTATTTTTTTGGAAGAAAACTAGAAAAGGGTGAAAAACTCCAGATCAAAGGTTTAAGATATTATTGAACTAATAGCTAAATTTTTTTAGATCAATAAATAGCTATAAATTTTTTACTCTGGTTGCTTGTAGCAAAATATTATCTCTTGATATTGAATTATTCGCCAGGATATCTTAAGGGTTAATAGGGAATTGTGGCCTTGAGGAAATTTAAGGGTTGTGAGAGAATGTATAGGGGATTTATAAAGGTGTTGGGGGTATCTTGAGATTTAGGGAAGTAAGAATTTAGGATTGGTTAACCTTATGCGGAGGGGTAAAAAAAATTGTATTGGCAGTAGGGAGAGTAGAAAAGATAACTAAAAACTCACCTATCTTAGGGAATCAACCACTAAGCTTCACGAAAGGGTACAGTAGCTACCAAGGCTTTCTACCTAAAATTTGCAAAGCTAATAAGTATTCATACACTCAATTATAAGCATAATTTCTTGTTTAAGGGTCGATGAATGGCTTTATAAATGCTCGTCATGAAACATAAGTCAATCTTTGGCCTTTTATTTCAACCCAAGCACATTAGGTTCTTTCATTCCTAAGTTTCTTAGCTATGATGTTGGCCCAAAAAAATTTGGCATTCCTAGAAATTTCATCTTAGTGAGATTTTGTCCATTAATAATCATCCATGTGATCTAGACCGAAAAAAAATCTCCCTTTGGATCGGCCAATCTAGAATTTGTTGGGTCATTTTTGAGTAGGTAAATATGCTCCAATTAGAAAGAAGTTCAAATTATAGTGGAAGGATTATGAAAGAGAATGATAGCTTCACCACACAAGCAAATGCCAATATATGAAGAAAGTACATACATAAACTTAATCCACTCAGGAAGAAATATTACTCTTACAAGAGAGAGAGTGATGGTATTGTCATTAAAAGGTTTCCAAAACGAAGATACACTTAAGAACAACGCAGCAATGGTACTTGAGGACATGATGAAAATCCATAATTTCTAATACATACTATCATGGATCCACTTTTTTGTTACAGTATATCTTAACTTGCGTTTGAAAAAGAAAATAATAGTGATGAGACAATATTGTGAAACTCAAATCTAAGTACTCAGTGAGTAGGACTTCTGGGGTAGACTTTATGCATGTGATGTTTAGACCGTTAACTGCCGTGCAAACAAGATAATACCGATTAAGCATGTGTAGGTTATTTTGAAGGTGATACTCAAACATATAGATGTGTATGTTAAGAATATAAAGTAAAAGTAAAAGTAAAATTAAGATTGAACCTTAAAAATACAGTAAAAGTAAATGCATATAGATGTTTTAGATTATTCACATTGAGTAAATATCATGAATACGTATATTAGATTATTGTAAGATTTAATATAATAATATATGAAATACTAGCATATATATTATTTTCTTTTCCTTGAGTTACTGTAGTTTAGAAGTGTAATTGCTTTTGAGTTATCTTTAGATAACTCATTATGTTGTTTTAAAATTTTTTTTCAGATTTTAAACTTCTAAATAAGATGAATAGAAGATAGGCTAATGTTTATAGAAGATGTTGGCAGCAACTTGAAAAGTAACTTCTTATTTGGTTAATTTAATTAAATTTTTTAGTAACTCTTTCATTGAATATGTAAGTATTAAACTGTTAATGATATAAATAAATAAATAAAAAAGAGAATTTATTCCCACCGTCCGATCATCCATTCCTGTCCTGATTAATTTCAAGCCCCAAATTAAATGGTGACAATGCAGTGGATCAGAATATTCCTCAAATGATAAGCAGATAAAAGGTACATATTATAATTAACATAGCATTTGAAGGAGCAAGTTTTCAAACCTGTGACAGCTGGACAGTCACTTCATTAGCTTTCTGCTGGCTCTCAACTGTGCAATAGTAAGAATACATGACCATTCCAACTATTGCTACAAAAATTCCCAATAAATTTCTCCAGCTAAATGGATCGTGTAGTAAAACATAGCCAAATGCTAGAACTAAGCATGTTTTGAGATGACCCAAAACTTGATATGTGACGGGGGATGTTTTTCCAATCACAAGAAAAGTACTGAAGTTCACCGAGACGGATATTAAGCAAGAAAGCACAATAAAGACCTGCAAAATAAAAGGACATTGACTTTTCATTAGCATACTTGTCATAAAGAAGTAAAAATAAATGTTTGTCGGAATGAAAAGTTTCACCTACCATAACTTGAGGTGTATACTGGAATGCAAAAACATTCTGTTTAGTTAGAATTCCATCGAGGAAAGGACCAATAACAAATAAAGTTATTGCCTGATAAGGACAAGATTGATATAAGAGCTGTGTAGATGAGACTTTAAACCTCTTCTGAATTGTGTTAGTCATCTGGAAAGGACTTGTTAAGGTTTTAGAAAAAAACAAACTTTTTTTTTTTTCATTTGCTAATTGTTTTCAGAATATATCTCAGATAAATTATGAAAATTTTTACGCCTGAAT
>JXCR01131520.1:14624-53536 GCA_002079205.1 Phalaenopsis hybrid cultivar
CTATTGCAAGTCCTGCAATGCTTGCTTCGCCTTCTAACCTCAAAATCATACAGAGGGCAAAATGTGATAATATCATCCTTTACATGAGGTGTGACAGCATCATCAACGAAGAGAATAGAAAACAGACTATTAGGAGATTATCAACTTCCTTACTAACTCTGTAAGTTAGTGGAATACCAGATATGGGGAGGAGGGTGAGAGTATCATTATCTTTCCCTTCACTTACCTAGATTAGACATTCTGCTAACTCTCACCATGAGCCTTGTGGAAGTTACGAAGAATTGGGTTGTTTTGAATTTTTTGTGTATGGATGTGTTGACCATAACCACCTCAAAATAACTTTAGATAAACTTGGGAGTTTAACTAAGGTTATTTTAAATTAAATAATACACAATTTGGACCAATAAAATCAGTTTAAAACTTTTACTGAAAAATCACCATTTTCTCTCTCTAAGGGTAGGGTTTAGAACCACTTTGACTGATCATATCTTTTCATGGAGCTTGAATATACAAACCCACTTAAACCATTGAAATTCTTTTTTTTTTTTCTATTTAATGAGCCTAAATCAAATTTTTTGCCATAACCAATTCTCAACCACCTTAGAACCACCTCCCAACCACCTAGCCACTTCAAACACTTATATCTTGATCTAGAGACCTCATTTTTAAAATATTTTGAATCATTCAATTACTTTTCTTGTCCTCTTTAAAATGGCATGTAATTGTATTTTCCATNATATGTTGACCATAACCACCTCAAAATAACTTCAAATAAACTTGGGACTTCACCTAAGGTTATTTTAAACTAAATAATACACAATTTGGACCAATAAAATCAGTTTAAAACTTTTACTGAAAAATCACCATTTTCTCTCTCTAAGGGTAGGGTTTAGAACCACTTTGACTGATCATATCTTTTCATGGAGCTTGAATATACAAACCCACTTAAACCATTGAAATTCTTTTATTTTTTTTTCTATTTAATGAGCCTAAATCAATTTTTTTGCCATAACCAATTCTCAACCACCTTATAACCACCTCCCAACCACCTAGCCACTTCAAACGCTTATATCTTGATCTAGAGACCTCAGTTTTAAAATATTTTGAATCATTCAATTACTTTTCTTGTCCTCTTTAAAATGGCATGTAATTGTATTTTCCATAACTACCCTAACTACCTTGGCCGACTTTCTAAATTGCCCCTCTCATTTTTAAAATTTCCCTTCATGCCCCTAACTTCCAATTTGCTTCTAAATCCCATAACTCCTTTTCCCTCCAAACCCACAAATAACCTCCCTCACAATCTAAAAATAATGACTTTCATTTTCCCCAAGCCCCCACTTCATTACAATTCGAAATTTTCACTTCTCCCCTCCCTCTAAAAGGTTGAAACAATCAATTTCCATTTCCTCTCTCAAGCAAACCAAAATCTCCACAATCCTCCNAAACAAATAACCTCCCTCACAATCTAAAAATAATGACTTTCATTTTCCCCAAGCCCCCACTTCATTACAATTTGAAATTTTCACTTCTCCCCTCCCTCTAAAAGGTTGAAACAATCAATTTCCATTTCCAATCCAATATCAATACAAGACCATGACACTCAAGACAAGGTAAGTTGTCTAACTTATTCTCTTTCAATTCANCTTTAAAACTTTTACTGAAAAATCACCATTTTCTCTCTCCAAGGGTAGGGTTTAGAACCACTTTGACTGATCATATCTTTTCATGGAGCTTGAATATACAAACCCACTTAAACCATTGAAATTCTTTTACTTTTTTTTTCTATTTAATGAGCCTAAATCAATTTTTTTGCCATAACCAATTCTCAGCCACCTTATAATCACCTCCCAACCACCTAGCCATTTCAAACGCTTATATCTTAATCTAGAGACCTCATTTTAAAATATTTTGAATCATTCAATTACTTTTCTTGTCCTCTTTAAAATGGCATATAATTGTATTTTTCATAACCACCCTAACTACCTTGTCCGACTTTCTAAATTGCCCCTCTCATTTTCAAAATTTCCCTTCATGCCCCTAACTTCTAATTTCCTTCTAAATCCCTTAACTCCTTTTCCCTCCAAACCCACAAATAACCTCCCTCACAATCTAGAAATAATGACTTTCATTTTCCCTAAGCCCCCACTTAATCACAATTCGAAATTTTCACTTCTCCCCTCTCCCTCTAAAAGGTTGAAACAATCAATTTCCATTTCCTCTCTCAAGCAAACCAAAATCTCCACAATCCTCCATCCTTTGGTTCAATCCAATATCAATACAAGACCATGACTCTCAAGACAAGGTAAGTTGTCTAACTTATTCTCTTTCAATTCATTCATCCAATTTGCATGTTCAAGCATGAATTATTTATGTTAGTGTAGGTTTTTCTATTCACCTTATGTTTCTTCAAAAGATCATGTAAGTTCTTGAATGTTTATATTTCTATTTAAAAAATTATCCATGAATTTAAATATTATGCATATATTCACTGATATCACATGCTATTCTTTAAATTTTTTCATGTCTTTTCAAAATTCTTCAAATTTCATATCTAAATCATAAGACTTTTGTAATATGCATGCTTTATATTGATGTTATGTATGTTTTAGGTTTTTTATATGTAGAATTATAGGTAATTTCTTATTAATGTGTTCAGTGTGCTGTATATTACATTTTTCAAAAGAATTCCATAGTGCTTTTAGTTTAATGATGTTATATTATGTTTATGTGATGTTCTATGCATAATTAGCTTGTTCTTACTCCTTTTTTTATCAAAATAAAAAAAAAACTTAACCATGCAACCTAAGAAATAGTGGAGACAATCATATGGAAACTTACTAAACTACTTGAGTTTTACCACAACTTGATGATTTACTTTGAATCTACCCAAACAAAAAGGATTGGAATAGAAATCATGCAAAACTAAGTGCCATTTATGTCTGTCCCTTTTGGTCGAGACTAGGATCCATTAGAACAAGGTTTACTATCCCTAATTAAATCTAATAAAACTTTATTGTCCATTAATTGGGCTAAACAACAAACCTAATCTTCCTAATTTCCTCTAAACCGAGCTAAATCATCTTTAATCAATCCAAATTAGCCTAAATTGACCCCTAATATCCTTAATTAAACCAAATTGACCCAAAATATCCTAATTATTTCTAAATATGAGCCCAATCACTTGCTAATTGCCATAAATTGAGCCTAAACAACATAATTAGAAGAATAATTTTGTAAGTCATAAATATATTAATTAGTCATTTAATNCCAATATCCTTAATTAAACCAAATTGACCCAAAATATCCTAATTATTCCTAAACATGAGCCCAATCACCTGTTAATTGTCGTAAATTGAGCCTAAACAACATAATTAGAAGAATAATTTTGTAAGTCATAAATATATTAATTAGTCATTTNTCAATATCCTTAATTAAACCAAATTGACCCAAAATATCCTAATTATTCCTAAACACGAGCCCAATCACCTGTTAATTATCGTAAATTGAGCCTAAACAACATAATTAGAAGAATAATTTTGTAAGTCATAAATATATTAATTAGTCATTTAATTAACAAAATTAATTAATTAATCATTTGATTAAACTAATAGACACCTAAGTAATTCACTAATCACTTAAAATAAAACCTAAACTAATGTAATTAATTAATAATCATTCAATTAAATAATTAAATCATTTAATTAACCCATTATTGAATTAATTTAATTAATTAAAATATGAATCCTTAAATCATATTAATAACATACTTAAACTTTAAGTAATTAAATAAAATATTACATAATTCCATTAAAATATTGCTTAGTTAATTATTTTTTTATTTAGATAAATTAAATTTTTTATCTAACCATAATTTTTTTAAATATACCAAAATCTTAGACCAATTTAATTTAAAACCCTAATACAACATTTTAAAATAAATTTTAATTTAATAAAGTAATAAATTAATTAAATAAAATAATTCACATAGAAATTAATCAGAATAATTAAATAATTAATATATTTAATAAGTATTTAATTCACTAATTAAATTATTTAATTCATGAAACTTTCAAAGAATAATTTAAATAAAAAATCAATTCACCAATATTTAAAAGAAACCTTAAGCTAAACTTAGTTAACTCATGTAAAATGAAACAAAATCGTTATGTCCATGTCCATGTATGTTGATCTATGTTTAGCTTGCAATTTCATATGATGTAAAATGTTGTATATGTACATTCAAAAGAAAAAGAAAAGAAAGAAAATATGTGATGTGTGTTATTGCAATTATGTGTTCTTTCATGTATGACAATGTGGATGTGTGAGTACATGTATATATGATTTGATGATACTTTTACTTTCCTCCAAGTTGAATGAATTGTAATTTCTATGTGAGTTAGGATGCTTGGTTAGGATGCTTCACTAGATGTGAATCTAGGTTAATTCTAAGTACGTGTGGTTAAAGAATGTATAGGAAGAAGAATTAAACTTCCTAGACTTAGCAAGAGAGAGCTTCATGATCCTAAGAAAATCTTAAAAGAATTAAAAATGATGTTTTATATGTAAAATAAATTAAATATGCTTTAAAATGATATTTTTTAAAGCATTAAACCACTCACAAAAGAAATATATATTTTTTTTACTTTAACTAAATGTGCTCTAAAAGCTATACTTTAATATAAACAACTCATGAAAGAATACCTCTTCTACTTAAATTGACTGATCTTTACAATTTTTAATTTTAAAGTTTAGAAAATCTCAAAGGAAGTCTCATATAAATGAATTTCTTAAAAATTTTCAAAAAATCAAAACTCTTAAAAGATCATTTAAAGAGTTTAAAGCTTCTTTTTAAAAGTTCAAAGTTCCAATCCTTTTCAAAAATCTAAAATTAAAAAGATCTTTTAAAAAATTCAAAACACTTTTTCAAAGGTAATATTAAAGATCTTTTCAAAAAATTTTAAACTCTTTTTCAGACTTGAAAACTCTTTTAAAGTTAAAGATGGCTGATTTTTTTTAANCAAAAATTCAAAATACTTTTTCAAAGGTAATATTAAAGATCTTTTCAAAAAATTTTAAACTCTTTTTTAGACTTGAAAACTCTTTTAAAGTTAAAGATGGCTGATTTTTTTTAAGAATCAAAGAACCTGTTTCTAAATATAAAATAATTAATATACCTTTTAGAATATACCTATTCAAAACTTAAAAGCTTTTAAGTGACCATTTAAAATTTGGAGAACGAGAAGCACTTGTAAGCAAAGATCCTTTTCAAAGAAACCTATAAAACTTCTGTGGAGCTTACAATAAAAGAATTTGTAAGTTTTATCAAGCTCTCTCAATTGCTTAGCATATACAAGACATATATTTCCTAATACGAGTATCTACCTATTCTCCCTAGAAACATATGATTTTATAGCCTTGGCCTATGAGTATATAAGCCTTGGGTCAATCTAAATATAGGTGTTGCACATGAAACTGAACTCATATCGCTCACACTTTATTTGTATGACAAAATTACCTTTTTAAGAAATCCTTTTTCATGAAAAAGAAAGTATTTTCTGGGAAAACATGAGTGAACCTTCAATATGAAAAGTATAGAGTTAGAGGGTTTAAGTTAAATTATTTTGAATTTAAGGACTTAGACCACACATACTTAAAATCCTAAGAATGATGAACAAGAACACTTAGGATAGGAAAATGAATTTAAAATTTAGAAGAACTATAATTTTCTGAAACTCAATAACACCCTAGGAAAATTGAATCTAAAAATTTAAAAAGAACCTTAATTTGTTACCATAACTGGAAAGCTTAAGAATCAAACAAATCACTATTTAAACAGTGAAGTTGTGAAATAATTAAAATCAACCAAATCTAATATTTCAAAACCACCTCCAAGGATAAGCCCACATTGTGAATCGTAGGTTAGCCAACGTAGATAAGAACCTAGGTCCACATGCATCCTAGAATAGTCTAGACTAGAAGCCTACGTNTTAAATATAAAATAATTAATATACCTTTTAGAATATACCTATTCAAAACTTAAAAAGCTTTTAAGTGACCTTTTAAAATTTGGAGAAACGAGAAGCACTTTTAAGCAAAGATCCTTTTCAAACAAACCTATAAAACTTATGTGGAGCTTACAATAAATAAATTTGTAAGTTTTATCAAGCTCTCTCAATTGCTTAGCATATACAAGACATATATTTCCTAACACGAGTATCTACCTTTTCTCCCTAGAAACATATGATTTTATAGCCTTGGCTTATGAGTATATAAGCCTTGGGTCAATCTAAATATAGGTGTTGCACATGAAACTGAACTCATATCGCTCACACTTTATTTGTATGACAAAATTACCTTTTTAAGAAATCCTTTTTCATGAAAAAGAAAGCATTTTCTGGGAAAACATGAGTGAACCTTCAATATGAAAGTATAGATTTAGAGGGTTTAAGTTTAATTATTTTGAATTTAAGGACTTAGACCACACATACTTAAAATCCTAAGAATGAGGAACAATAACACTTAGGATAGGAAAATGAATTCAAAATTTAGAAGAACTATAATTTTCTAAAACTCAATAACACCCTAGGAAAATTGAATCTAAAAATTTAAAAAGAACCTTAATTTGTTACCATAACTGGTAAGCTTAAGAATCAAACAAATCCTTATTTAAACAGTGAAGCTGTGAAATAATTAAAATCAACCAAATCTAATATTTCATAACCACCTCCAAGGATAAGTCCACATTGTGAATTGTAGGTTAGCCAACGTAGATAAGAACCTAGGTCCACATGCATCCTAGAATAGTCTAGACTAGAAGCCTACGTTAGTTTACTAGTTACTCAATAGATAAAATTACTGACAAAGACCTATAAAATAAATGACTTATCTCATTAGACTATCGAAGTGTCTTATAATGAAGTAACATATGTTTACCAATGAAGATACTCCAAAATCATTTAATAATAGGACAATTTACCATAAGTCATTGTTATATAGATAAGGAAGAACTCTTGTTATTTTATTGGTTAATATTCTAAAGATATTAATGTATCCGGGACATTGGGAAAGCGATGATCATCTTAACTGGGTGTGTTATGCCCAAAATTTAGGTTTAGTCTACCTATAGCCTCTTATTTAGAGTCATTTTAGGTTAGGACTTCACCTCCATCTAAAAATCCCTTACTTTTCTACCCTTTAGTCTAGGATCTATCTCAACTCAATTTCTTAATCAGATCAACTTCAAATCAATCTCAAACTCAATTCCAATCTAATTTAAATCAAAACCCAAGTTGACTCCAAACCTATTCAAATTCAATCTAATTCAGCCCAAAATTGAATCAGTTCAAAATATGTATCTCAAACCTAAATTTCCAATTCAAGTTCTATAATACCACTATTACATCCTATAGTTGGGTCCAAACCTTGAAGATGAAGAAATTTTAAATTCCCAAGTTTTAATCAAAATTTGACTAATCTTAATCAAGACATAATTAACATTAATCAATATTAACTTTAAGATAATAAGAATCATAAGAAACTTATCAAACTTTATTAATTCTTAAGAAATTTAAATAAAATTTAATAAGTCAGACTTGGTTAATACATGAACCTTAATTAAATTTAATAAACTTTAACAAAATTTGATATATTTTAACAAATTTAAGAAATTTAAAACAAACCTTAGTAATTTTAAATGGACTTAACTAAACTCTAACAAAACCTTAATAAACCCTTAAACAAAGTTTTAAACTAACATTAAAATTAAATTAAAACTAATTTCTACCGGATTGAATAAATTTTAATTAATTTCAAAAAGTAAAAAAAAAAACCTCTTTGAACTTTAATAATTCTCAAACTAATTTTAAATATAAATTAAAACAAATCTAATAACATTAATAAATTAATTTCACAATATATAAAACTTTTCATCAAATCTAGTTTTAAAATTTTCAAATACCCTTTTCAAAATTTAACAACCAACTTAATTTGAACTCTAACTCAACATAAATATTTAAAAGTAGAANAAGGAAATTTAAAACAAACCTTAGTAATTTTAAATGGACTTCACTAAACTCTAACAAAACCTTAATAAACCCTTAAAAAAGTTTTAAACTAACATTAAAATTAAATTAAAACTGATTTCTACCAGATTGAATAAATTTTAATTAATTTCAAAAATTAAAAGAAAAAACATCTTTGAACTTTAATAATTCTCAAACTAATTTTAAATATAAATTAAAACAAATCTAATAACATTAATAAATTAATTTCACAATATATAAAATTTTTCATCAAATCTAGTTTTAAAATTTTAAATACCCTTTTCAAAATTTAACAACCAACTTAATTTGAACTCTAACTCAACATAAATATTTAAAAGTAGAATTAACTTAACAAACTCAGGTTGCTCGGCTCAAGTGAATCAACCTTTATCCAAGTCTGTCCTTCTATATGAGTCTCCAAACATTTACCATCTCACTGTCATTGATAATCAAGAAATATATAAGGTATAACTTTAATTGAGAGTATTCTCAGAAGTAAATGTAATTAACTATGACAGAGCCCCTTCATAGGAATAATAGACTCTAGAATAAAATAAATCTTATCTTACAAAAATAAGGTAAGGGGAAATTATAGTTCCATAGATCTATGAATAACGAATATTTTCTTTATATAAGTGAATAGATTCATTTTGGGTTATATTTATATCATTCAGTATAGTACTATACTATTCCTTTAATATTTTTCTAATTATTTAGATAGAAATCTTTCAAGATCCATGGTGTACATAATATTAAAAAAAAAAACTCACCAATGATGATTTGAGCTGCTGTTATATTATATTGCTTATGGATGGATGTTTTGTCTAGATGTGCTACATGACTTTCTTACTGATGTTTATGTCATGTTTTCAGCTATGTTTATGCATTATTATTTCTTGTGGTCACATTACTAAGGCCCCTCTGAACTTAAAAAGATCTTCCATGCTAGATTTGGATAAGGTTTTTAAGAAAGGAGACCAGGGCATGACTTGAATCATCTTGGAATGACTGGAGGCCAAGGCTTATTGAAAAGAAGAATTTTATTAAATATAGTTCCTCTCTTCCTTCCTGAAGGGAGTAAAGCCATAAGTTGGTTTTCCTTATTTCTTCTTAGTATTTTTTGAGAGGTAATTTGTGATCAAGGGATTGTGGTCGGTGTGAGAGATAAATCCAAGAGTGTATTCATTATACGGTGAGGATCATAGCTTGTGTGGTTTAAAAAATTGGTTGTAAGTTTATATTTTCATATTTTTGTTGGTTTTCAATAATTTTAATTACTCACTTTTATTTTTTTCTCTCGCATGTCCAGTAGTTAATTTCCTTCATGCTTCTATGATGTAAGGATAGTTATTTTTTCATGATTTTTCTTACATGTCATTCCTTGATAACATTATTCTATGCTTGTCATGCATGCAAGTTGTTGGGTTAACTTTCTAATCTTTGTTTACTCCTGATCTGCCCTATTAGGAAGATAAAATCATTTGTGATCTAGGACTTATGTTTATTGCCTAGTGGAAAGAAATTAGTCAACTCATCTAAACCTAGTGAAATAGGTATATTGTCATTATGATTTTGCTACCAAGATAAGTGATTTGAAGAGTCCTGGGAACCATTGTACAGTTAAGCCTCACTTAATCTTAATATCATTTCTAATTTTTCTTATGACATAGGCGTAAAAAAGAGTTGTTATCCCGAGTTAACAACTATCATATAAGGAAATTATTAAGAAATCTAAGAAAACACACTATACCTAAATCACAGAACTATTGGCCTCTTACTCTCTAAAGGACACTCCAAATTTGTACTTTTGGTGTTTCTTGATCTTGTTGTTTGATTTGCTCATTATTTTTCTTAGGATTGTAGGAATTTTAATCTTACAATGATGATTGCAATAAATTAGGTTCTGTAGATCAATAAATAAGATATTTTTAGATAGAACAAATCTTAACCCTTTCTTCTTGGGATCAATGCACTAACTCAAAAATTACATATTACTTGACATGTATACTTGTGTATCTGGTCACTTCACTCAAGAAAACTTTTTAGTCATTGACACATGGTGCTTATAATATAAAATCGCACTCAATCACATTGATGAAGCTTAATTCTAGGCTAGTTGATTAGCAAAAATGTGTAAAATTGGGGTGTGCGAGGTAGTCATTCTAGACTGTATGTTTAAGTTGTAATTCAAGTTTGGGGTATAGATTGCTTCCAATAGGTGGTTCATATTTAAGTTTTATGCAGGTGTTTTAATTTCTAATTTTAATTTTATATNAAATATATAATTCCAGTGTCTAACCATTTCAAAATTTCCTTTTTTATTACTTCTTTCATTATAGGGTTTAACCTCCTTTGTGGATTAACTCTTGGCTTAGAGTGTTCATCTAATATAATTCTGTGCATATAAATCGAAGGATTGATTCCTTTAATATCTGTTAAGGTCCAACCAAAAGCTCTCTTATATCTTTTAAATGCATCTATCAGTCTTTGTTCTTAAAAATCATTTAATTCTGAAGATATATTAACAGGTAATGTAGATGAGTCTCCCAAAAATACATACTTCAAGTAGTTAGGTAATGTTTTCAACTCAAGTTCAGGTGGTTTAATAATTGATGAAAATAGATTCTTATCAGCATTTTCTATAATATCCAACATTTCAAATCTTTCCTGAACATAATCTAATTCTTCATTTTCTAATTTGTCCAGAATAATTTCATTATTTTTTTTGAATTGTTTTTCAAAATACTTTTTATCTTTGAAATGTTCTTTAAAATATTCATTCAGTAGATGTTCAACAATTTCCATGGGAAAACATTCATTATCGCTTTCAACAGCAGAGTATTTCATAGATTTTGCAATGTTAAAAGTCACTTCTTGATCATTTACTCTCATAGTTAATTCTCCTTTTTGAACATCTATCATAGCTTTTCGAGTAGCTAAAAATGACCTCCCTAAAATAATAGGTATTTCTTTATCTTCCTCCATATCTAAGAAAATAAAATCCACCGGAAAGATAAATTTGTCAACCTTTGCTAACACATCTTTTATAACTCCCTTAGGATATGTAACTGATTGGTCTGCTAATTGAAGAGTTACAGAAGTAGGTGTGACTTCTCCTAATTCTAGTCTTGTAAAAATTGATAGAGGCATAAGGTTAATGCTGGTCCCCAAATCACATAAAGCTCTTCCATAGAATTTTTCACCGATAACACACGGTATAGTAAAACTACCAGGATCTTTTAATTTTTCAGGAAGCTTTTTTTGAATAATTGCACTACACTCTTTGNAGGCTTATCCAAAGCTTGAGTAGGCATAACCGCCAAGCTCACCGTCGGCGGCCTCGAGGGCGCCGTCGGCGGACTTCTGAAGAATTTTGTCCTGTAGCCTCGAGAAAAACTCTCCGTCGGTGGATTCGAGGGCGCTGTCGGCAGATTCAAGGGTGTCGTCGGCAGAGTCAAGGGCGCCGTCGGCGGAGTCGAGGGAGCCGTCGGCGGCCTAGTTCAAATCTCCACATTTTGGTCATTTTCGCTCCAAATTCACTCCTTTTTGCATCTTTTTGCTTCAATGACCCTAATTCATTATTCCTGCAACAAAACATCAAAAATATCTTTCTTTAAAGTGTAATATCATTAAAAATAATATAAAATAAGTATGAAAATCTCAACATATTTTTCTTGGGTCAGTATCTCAAACCTAAATTTCCAATTCAAGCTCCATAATACCACTATTACATCCAATAGTTGGGCCCAAACCCTGAAGATGAAGAAATTTTAAATTCCCAAGTTTTAATCAAAATTTGACTAATCTTAATCAAGAAATAATTAACATTAATCAATATTAACTTTAAGATATTAAGAATCATAAGAAACTAATCAAACTTTATTAATTCTTAAGAAATTTAAAAAAAAATTAATAAGTCACACTTGATTAATACATGAACCTTAATTAAATTTAATAAACTTTAACAAAATTTGATATATATTAACAAATTTAACAAATTTAAAACAAACCTTAGTAATTTTAAATGGACTTAACTAACTCTAATAAAACCTTAATAAACCCCTAAAAAAAGTTTTAAATTAACATTAAAATTAAATTAAAATTGATTTCTACCAAATTGAATAAATTTTAATTAAATTCAAAAAGTAAAAAAAAAACTATTTGAACTTTAATAATTCTCAAACTAGTTTTAAATATAAATTAAAACAAATCTAATAACATTAATAAATTAATTTCACAATATATAAAACTTTTCATCAAATCTAGTTTTAAAATTTTAAATATCCTTTTCAAAATTTAACAACCAACTTAATTTGAACTCTAACTCAACAAAAATATTTAAAAGTAAAATTAACTTAACAAACTCAAGTTTCTCGGCTCAAGTGAATCACCCTTTATCCAAGTCTGACCTTCTATATGAGTCTCCAAACATTTACCATCTCACTGTCATTGATAATCAAGAAATATATATGGTATAACTTTAATTGAGAGTATTCTCACGAGTAAATGTAATTAAACATGACAGAGCCCCTTCATAAGAATAATAGACTCTAAAATAAAATAAATATTATCTTATTTTAGTTCCATAGATCTATGAATAACAAATATTTTCTTTATATAAATGAATAGATTCATTTTGGGTTATATTTATATCATTCAGTATAGTATTATACTATTCCTTTAATATTTTTCTAATTATTTAGATAGAAATCTTTCAAGATCCATGGTGTACATAATAATAAAAAAAAACTCACCAATGATGATTTGAGTTGCTGTTATATTATATTGTTTATGGATGGATGTTTTGTCTGGATGTGCTACATGACTTTCTTACTGATGTTTATGTCATGTTTTCAGCTATGTTTATGCATTATTATTTTTTGTGGTCACATCACTGAGGCCCCTCTGAACTTAAAAAGAGCTTCCATGCTAGATTTGGATAAGGTTTTTATGAGAAGAGACCAAGGCATGACTTGAATCATCTTGGAATGACTGAAGGCCAAGGCTTATTGAAAAGAAGAATTTTATTACATATAGTTCCTCTCTTTCTTCCTGAAGGGAGTAAAGCCATAAGGTGGTTTTCCTTATTTCTTCTTAGTATTTTTTGAGAGGGGATTTGTGATGAAGGGATTGTGGCTGGTGTGAAAGATAAATCCAGGAGTGTATTCATTATACGGTGAGGATCATAGCTTGTGTAGTTTAAAAAATTGGTTGTAAGTTTATATTTTCATATATTTGTTGGTTTTCAATAATTTTAATTACTCACTTTTATTTTTTCTCTCGCAT
Organism: Phalaenopsis hybrid cultivar; assembly: GCA_002079205.1. Lineage (NCBI taxonomy): Eukaryota > Viridiplantae > Streptophyta > Magnoliopsida > Asparagales > Orchidaceae > Phalaenopsis > Phalaenopsis hybrid cultivar. Next base: position 27,956 of record JXCR01131520.1, read on the forward strand.
TTCTAGTAGCTAAATTTCCTTCATGCTTCTATGATGTAAGGATAGTTATCTTTTCATGATTTTTCTTACATGTCATTCCTTGATAAATTTTTTCTATGCTTATCATGCATGCAAGTTGTTGGGTTAACTTTCTAATCTTTGTTTACTCCTGATCTGCCCCATTAGGAAGATAAAATCATTTGTGATCTATGACTTCTGTATATTTCATAGTGGAAAGAAATAAGTCAACTCATCTAAACCTAGTGAAATAGGTATATTGTCATTATGATTTTGCTACCAAGATAAAAGATCTGAAGAGTCCTGGGAACCATTGTACAGTTAAGCCTCACTTAATTGTAATATCATTTCTAACTTTTCTTATGACCTAAGTGCAAAAAAGAGTTGTTATCCCTAGTTAACAACTATCATATAGGGAAATCATTAATAAATCTAAGAAAACACACTACACCTAAATCACAGAACCATTGGCCTCTTACTCTCTAAAGGACACTCCAAATTTGTACTTTTGGTGTTTCTTGATCTTGTTGTTTGATTTGCTCATTATTTTGCTTAGGATGATGATTGCAATAAATTAGGTTCTGTAGATCAATAAACATGATATTTTCAGATAGATAAATCTTAACCCTTTCTTTTTGGGATCAATGCACTAACTCAAAATTTACATATTACTTGACATGTATACTTGTGTATCTGGTCACTTCACTCAAGAAAATTTTTTAGTCATTGACACACGGTGCTTATAATATAAAATCGCACTCAATCACATTGATGAAGCTTAATTCTAGGCTAGTTGATTAGCAAAAATGTGTAAAATTGGGGTGTGTGAGGTAGTCATTCTAGACTTTATGTTTAAGTTGTAATTCAAGTTTGGGGTATAGATTGCTTCCAATAGGTGCTTCATATTTAAGTTTTATGCAGGTGTTTTAATTTATAATTTTAATTTTATATTTCATTTCAATTAATTAAGTTCATAAAGAGCGTTGTGAAAAGTGGGGCTCACCTAGCTATAGTTCCCACTACTCACAACTCCATGGTCCTAGCAAGAAGGTATGTATCACTTGGGAAAGTGAGGTGTACCAACCTAAATTTCTACGAGTTGTTAGATTATATATTTTTCAATGAGATTTTATTGATTGGTTGTTTAATACAATTTTGTGTTTGAGGTTGGAATAAAGGAATTCATATGGATAATGTGTCCAGTCATCAATTTAAGATTCCGAAGGGCGTGTTATGGGATATTCAGTGCAAAGTGGAGGGTTTGAGTTCCTGAAAGTCTTCTTTAGAAAAGCTTGAAGTTAATTATGATAGTTTGAGATGATTTAGGGATTGCTCTGTTATTTTCAAAAGTTAATGTTTATTTAACATTAATGTTTGTGAGGTTAATTTTAAAGTCATTCTAAATAAACCCTAAATTTTTATCAAATTACCACCTAATCCAATTTCAAGTAAGGAAATCAATTTTAGAAAATTTTTGGGTTTTATAATTTATTATCATTAATTTTTTATTTTTTAAAATTCAATTACTTATTTTTTAATTAATGAAATTAATTACTTAAAATTGAAAATAATATAAAAATTCTTTAAATTTAAAATTTGATTAAGAATATTTCACCAATCTACTGTTAAAATTTTAAAAAAATATTGGATTATATTTATTAAGTTAGGGTTTTGTGGGTTTTTTTTATTGTAGACACCATAAACCTCAAAGTTCCCTATCAAAATAGTTAGATATGAAATTTGAAGAATAATATATAATTTCAAAGAATAGTAATATTGACTTAGAATGGATTCAATCAATTGGATGATGAAAATCTTTATGATTCATNTATTGGATTACATTTTTTAAGTTAGGGTTTGGTGGGTTTTTTTTATTGTAGGCACCATAGACCTCAAAGTTCCCTATCAAAATAATTAGATATGACATTTGAAGAATAAATAGTAATATTGACTTAGAATGGATTCAATCAATTAGATGATGAAAATCTTTATGATCCATGGATCTGTGAAACTAGGATTTTACCTTACCATACAAATGAAAGATAAGGTTTATTTTATTTTTGGGTTTGATATCCGTATGAGGGGGCTCTTTTATGGTTAATTACACCTCAAGGGTTACCCTTGAGATAAATCTTGATTAAAGTTATGCCTTATATCTTTCTTAATCATTAGTAAGTGTCTGTGGGATGATAGAGTTTGAAGACTTAAACGAAAAAAAGATTGGTTTCAAAGATGATTGACTTCACTTGAGTTGTGCAACTTAAGTTAGTTGAGTTAATTTCAATTTTAAGAGTTTATTTTCAGTTAAAGTTCAATTTACGTTGGTTGTTAAATATTAAAAAGTGTGGATAAATTTTTAAAACTTTTTTTTGACAAAAAAAATTTAATTTTTGCGAAATTAATTTGTTAAATTTATTAGACCTATTTTAATTTATCTTTTAAAATTGGTTTTGAAGATGATTGAAGCTCATTTAACAGCTTATGAATATATAATCCTCCATAGTCATATATACATATTTGTTTTATTGTATTACTTCTCGTATTACATTTCTTTTGGTTTGTGTCATATGACTAAAATTATTGGTTTTTGCAAGATATTATATTTTGATTTGTTCATAGTGAAGTCATGCACTACTTAGAAGATAAATAATAAAGAATAAAGAATAACTACATAGAAAAAAGCTATTAGATTTTTATTGCCAAAACATAATGCACAAATAGGTTTCACATGCAAGAAAGGCCTTTCGACCTTATATTTTAGATTCTTGGGCACTATAAGGGAAGATATACTTCATTTAATAAAAATAAAAGATAAAAAGTACATGAAAATATTGTTATATAGACATGCATATAATGGTCAAATTTTTAAAAAGCATACATGCAGCTGCATTGGAGAGTTGATGAAAAGAGTTATCGACTAGGAATGTGGTTCACACTATTATCAAAGTGGTTTTTGAGTATTTATTGAAATGGTCATTAAAAGATGTAAGAGATTGGCTCCCAAAAATGGGGCAAGTGATCTCCATGATTTGATGAGTGATATCTATCAAATATGTAGAAAATGATCACAAAAGAGGGGCAACGAACTTCCAAGGGAAGGCAAATTCCACTTCGGGCTGGGTGAATGACCATTGAGAGAAGTTATGTTGATTTGATTAGGTCCAAAGCCAAGTATTTTTCTTGTGATTTCATAACAACAATAAAAAATTTACTGTAACTATTAGATGATGCTTTTAGATCCCCGATCAGCTTGTTATCCTTGTTCCTTTTGACTGGTTTGACTTATTTCAAGTTGAATTGATTGTAGCCAAATTAAACTCTATGCATATATCATATATGGTTGTACAGCTATAAGTATGATAATTGTAACTAGGATGAAGATTTGCATTATGGTTGAAGCATGCTCAACATATGAGATATTCATGATGCTTTTGTTTTTATTTTCTTATGGATATTGGAAATATATATGTTATATATTAGGTCTTAAGAAACACCGTTAGTGGTCTCAATAAAGTATTGAAGTCAACATGAAGCTTTTTTTCATTAATTTAAGGAAAGCTAAAGTTCTAATTTATGCTTTTATATAAGGAGGAAGCCAAGATAAGGCTTCTGCATCAATTAAAGGTGTCTTAAGAGGGTCAGCAGGCAGCATATAATTTTATCCCTGTATTCTAGCATTTGGATTGTGAGTTATAAACAGTCATTTAATTATGATTTTAGTGGAGAGGATGAAATGACTTGTAATCCATACTCCTATGAAGTTCATATATTTGAAGCCAAACTTCACATTTGATTCTTTTTATGGACAAATGTTGAGAATGCTAAGGTTGAATGAGTGATAAAAAAGAGTAGGGTGGTAGTATAAATGTAAAAAATGGTGTTTAAGTGACATATATTTAAATGCATAGGAAATATGTGATTTATATGTAAATGACCCTTATGTATAAATATTTTTAAAAAGAAATTATAAAAATTTTTTACATAAAATGCATGACCAAACACTTGTTTTGTTTTTATAAAACAAAAAAATAAAATGAGTACTAAAAGTGTTTTTTTTAAAACATAAAACAAAAACAAAACAAAGAAGAAGTGAAAATAAAGAACAAAAAATAATCTCAAATAGAACCTTAATTTATGCACTCATTATGATTAGATAGTTTATAGTTTTGATCTCCAAATCATTATTGTCTTGTCTTCGCCGCCACCAGAACTCCATGAAAATAAACCTACAAACGCAGCCTACTACATACGATGGCACCCAAACTAGTTTTGTAAGGTGAACGAGGAAAAAAAGGTGTCTAGTTCATTGGCAATTGTATTTAATCATTTGGTTAAATTGCAATTAAAAGAAATCTTTCTCATCTTTTTTATTATTTATCAAGACATGAATTCCGATATTATTTTCATATCTTCATAACAAGACTAAATTTATGATTTCCTTAAATAGTTTTTCTTTGATCCATAGTTATATTTGAAAATCATTTATAGCTTCACCACTTGCTTTATAAGTAAAGTTCTGAGATTAAGTTTGGGACGTATCTTTGACAATATTTCATTAATAATGGTGAATATTTTCTCAGTAGGAAATAACTCACACTTTCCTAATTTAGTCAACAAGTACGCACATCTCCTCTAAAATATATATTCCAAGCCCCCCCCACCCCAAGGGTATATTGTAAGGATTTAAGCAGACAGTAATGGCTTCCTCAGGGTTACCACCATGGGCTGAAGACGTGCTCAACGACAGCAAAGCAATCGATCTCAAGTTTCTGAAATTGAAGAAAATAGGCGTTTCAGACCTTTCAATGAGCCATAAACGATTCTGCCTTGATGAAAATGCTGTTGATAATGTGCTCATCTCTTACCTCACCTTCGAGGAGAAGGTAAAGACATGGAGGCTTTCAGGTCCCCTAGATGTGCCTGTTTATATGGAAGGCGGGGTCAGGGTGGTGCTTCGGCTGGTGCACTCACCGGAGAAAAGGAGGACAGTTCTCAAGGGAAATGAGACCAATTTGTTGCCAATCTTTAGCAACTTGCATGAGGGAGATGAAGTTGGAGTTTGGATGTTTCGGCATCTTGATGATAATAACAAACAAGTTCTAAGTTTCATGCTTGTGAAGGCCTAATGAAGGGGAAATATTTGCGTACGTAACACGCACGCAGAGCTGCGTGCATAATAACCCCGCAATAACGTCTGTTTCGCGTTTATTAGGGGGTTATTGGGAGGTTATTGAGGTATTAATTCTAATAGCCTATAAACCTAATAATCTTCCAATAACTTTCGCGGGCTTGTTATTCATAGGTTATTATGGGAATATTACGGGGTTAATAGAGTACGCACGCATACTTGCATGCGTGTTACAGACGCAAATATTTCTCCTAATGAAGACCTTTTGATAAGCAAGCTTTTGCCTGTAGGTTTTTATTCCTCTAATGATATGGTTGAAATCATTGGTTAGTGCTTTTACTTCACTTAACTGATATATATATTTGATAAAAATAGGAGTAGTAAATTATGTTTTATAGAGCGAATAGTTCATCTTCTTCTTCCATGCATCTCTTCCTGATTGGCCTTGTACCTCTTTTTATTATATAATATATGGCAGCAGTGGATCATTTGGCAAAGCATACGTTTATTACAAATTTTACTACTTGCGCTTTAATTCATTAACATGTTGACATTTGATAAAGAGTCATTATGACATGATATTATGACTTGTTTTGACGCAAAAATCTGTGTACTTTCTAAATGTAGTGTCTTGGTTTTAGTGAAGAACTTTCTACAAAATATGTAATTAAGAAAATTTTAATTTAAATGCATTTGTTTTTAGTTTTTAAATTTTATAATATTATAGACATAAAAAGGCATGAAATGTATTTTTTGTATGCATATACAAAAGACTTTGGTTTTGATGCATTCATCTTTTTTGATCTGTGATGGAAAAGGAAAAGGTTTGTTTTAGGACTCAAAAGGTGTGGTTAATGAACATGCATAAAGGCACAATGCATATTTTAAAATAGAGATTAATATTTTATTAAAATTATTAAATAAATAATATTATTTACAAGATATGTATTTTTCATATATAGTAATTTCCATTATCAATGCATTGTTATAAATGAATTTATTTTAAAATTATAATGGCATTTTTTTTTTTTGGAATATTTTCATGTTAAAGGAAATGAATGCTCTATAATAATTCAATTCTTTCTTTATAAATATATATCACATTGAATTTTTAAATTTCATTATGTAGCTTATTTAAAGCTTTAACCTCCAAAAATTATCTAGCTTGCAACCAAGTGATCGTTCCTTTACATACAAAACATTGGTGAAATCATTACTACAACATATTTTATAGAAGAGGGGCATCCTTACATTCAGTTATAAATTGTGAAACCTTTGCGTTTTAACTCTCTGATATCATCTTCCAAAAGTGCTTCGGTGTTTTGGCTTGAATAAGAGTAGAATCGACAATTATAAAATTTAATTAATGTTGATACAAAGGACATCGNCCATCTTCCAAAAGTGCTCCGGTGTTTTGGCTTGAATAAGAGTAGAATCGACAATTACAAAATTTAATTAATGTTGATACAAAGGACATCGAATGATACAAAAGTTCAACAAGTACAAAAATGTACATTAAGATAAAGAAAAATTACTTAAAATTCATGAATGATGAAACGCTTATAAGCGCTGGTGTGAAACAATTTTTTTTTTAATTATTTTATTTTGTTTACGTCTACAAATCTATTTACGATCAAAATAATGCAGCAATCAATATATAAAATATAAGTAAAAAGTAGGCATTCACAAAAATNCATTAAGATAAAGAAAAATTACTTAAAATTCACAAATGATGAAACGCTTATAAGCGCTGGTGTGAAACAATTTTTTTTTTAAAAAAAAATTATTTTATTTTATTTACGATCAAAATAATGCAGCAATCAATATATAAAATATAAGTAAAAAGTAGGCATTCACAAAAATACACTCATTCTGCAGACACCGAAAAAATAAAAATTTATAGCAGCCCTATTTCTTCAAAGCAACATGAACATTTTACAGTTGAATCAATCCAAAGAATATAAAACTTACATAAACAAGCATGAGAATCAAGCAAGGAATTTTATATACATATGAGAAGCAAGATTAAACCAACTTTGTGCAATATTAAACTCATATCACCCCAACAATTGAAGTTTCAATCTCCATGCTCAAAAGTGAAAGGTATTCAAAGAGGTGATAAATAATCAAACATGTGAATCAAAATCCATAGTTTCATAAAATCCTTGCATAACAAACATTCATAATAAAAAAAATAACATAAGAGATAAGAAACTTATCACTCGAATTACTACTAATTTAAATGAAATATTATTGACCTCACTTTTTGTTAAGGTCTAGTCTTTCTTCCTTAGAAGCATAGGATTTAGCCATAGGACTTTTTTGTTGACTATTCCTAGAGGAATAGTGATGGAACCATTCCACATTAGAAATTCCAAATGCCTCTTTGCTCTATTGAAGTTTCACATGTTGATTCTAACCTCTAGCACTTAGTAAGTGGAGCTAACACGGGGGAGCTCAAGAAGAGTCCCCATAGGATTGTCTAGCCTTAAGATTAGCCTTGGGAGGTGTGGTCTTGGTTAGTCTTGCACACACACACTTGAACCCCCTCACTTTCACTCACATCCCAAACCCTTAACCAATCATACTTAGTTTGATCCCTTACTCTTTTGGAAATTCATGTGGATGGTCCACCAAACCCTTGGCCCTAGGCTAGAGTTTGATATGGAGGATCCAAAATGGGAGCTCTCTTGGTCTCATGGCACCATAAGGGTAATTTTGTGATTAGCATTCCCATTGAACCCCAATTCTACCCAAATACCCAATTTTGGCCTTTTGCCCTCAAACTTTTCCAAAAATTACCAAATTTCCCCTAAAACCCTAAAATTTCCAAAATTACCCAAATTCTCAAATTTTCTCCAAAAAAAACATTTCAAACCATTTCAATACACCCAAATAGCCCAAAACACCTTAAAATTTTCAAAATTCCCAAAATACTCCAAACTTTCCCAAAATTACCAAAATGTCCATCATGACCCAAAAATTCCCAAAACCTCCCAAATCATTTCAAACCTCCCCAAAACCAATTCTAGCCATCTATTGGGCCCAATTTGACCAAATTGGCCAATTTTAATTCAAAATTCCAATTTTATCCCCAAAAGCCTAAAGTCTCCAAATCCATCCCAATTTCCACCAAATTGATTTCAAACTTTCCCAATTTTAAATCCAAATCNGAAGATTCTGAATGGCGTGTTATGGGATATTAAGTGCAGAGTGGAGGGTTTGAGTTCCTGAAAGTCTTCTTTAGAAAAGCTTGAAGTTAATTATGATAGTTTGAGATGATTTAGGGATTGCTCTGTTATTTTCAAAAGTTAATGTTTATTTAACATTAATGTTTGTGAGATTAATTTTAAAGTCATTCTAAATGAACCCTAATTTTTTTATCAAATTACCAACTAATCCCATTTCGAGTAAGGAAATCAATTTTAGAAAATTTTTGGGTTTTATAATTTATTAGCATTACTTTTTTATTTTTTTTAAATTCAATTACTTATTTTTTAATTAATTAAATTAATTACTTAAAATTAAAAATAATATAAAAATTCTTTAAATTTAAAATTTGATTAAGAATATTTCACCAATCTACTGTTAAAATTTTAAAAAAATATTGGATTATATTTATTAAGTTAGGGTTTTGTGGGTTTTTTTTATTGTAGACACCATAAACCTCAAAGTTCCCTATCAAAATAGTTAGATATGAAATTTGAAGAATAATATATAATTTCAAAGAATAGTAATATTGACTTAGAATGGATTCAATCAATTGGATGATGAAAATCTTTATGATTCATGGATCTGTGAAACTAGGATTTTTCCCTTACCATACGAATGAAAGATAAGGTTTATTTTATTTTGGGGTTTGATATCCCTATGAGGGGGCTCTCTTATGGTTAATTACATCTCAAGAGTTACCCTTGAGAATAATCTCGATTAAATTTATGCCTTATATCTTTCTTAATCATTAGTAAATGTCTGTGAGATGATAGAGTTTGAAGACTTAGACGAAAAAAAAAATTGGTTTCAAAGATTATTGACTTCACTTGAGTTGTGCAACTTAAGTTAGTTGATTTAATTTCAATTTAAAGAGTGTACTTTTAGTTAAAGTTCAATTTATGTTGGTTGTTAAATATTAAAAAGTGTGGATAAATTTTAAAACTTTTTTTGACAAAAAATTTTAATTTTTGCGAATTTAATTTGTTAAATTTATTAGACCTATTTTAATTTATCTTTTAAAATTGGTCTTGAAGATGATTGAAGCTCATTTAACAGCTTATGAATATATAATCCTCTATAGTCATAGATACATATTTGTTTTATTGTATTAATACTCGTATTACATTTCTTTTAGTTCGTGTCATATGACTAAATTTATTGGTTTTTGCAAGATATTATATTTTGATTTGTTCATGGTGAAGTCATGCACTACTTAGAAGATAAATAATAAAGAATAAAGAGTAACTACATAGAAAAAAGCTATTAGATTTTTATTGCCAACACATAATGCACAAATAGGTTTCACATGCAAGAAAGGCCTTTCGACCTTATATTTTAGATTCTTGGGCACTATAAGAGAAGCTATCCTTCATTTAATAAAAATAAAAGATAAAAAGTACATGAAAATATTTTTATATAGACATGGATATAATGGTCAAATTTTTAAAAAGCATACATGCAGCTGCATTGGAGAGTTGATGAAAAGAGTTATCGACTAGGAATGTGGTTCACACTATTATCAATGTGGTTTTTGACTATTTGATGAAGTTTATGGTCATTACAAGATGTAAGAGATTGGCTCCCAAAAGTGGGGCAAGTGATCTCCATGATTTGATGAGCGATATCTATCAAATATGTAGCAAATGATCACAAAAGAAGGGCAACGGACTTCCAAGGGAAGGCAAATTCCACTTCAGGCTGGGTGAATGACCATTGAGAGAAGTTATGTTGATTTGACTAGGTCCAAAGCGAAGTATTTTTCTTGTGATTTCATAACAACAATAAAAAATTTACTGTAACTATTAGATGCTGCTTTTAGATCCCTGATGAGCTTGTTATCCTTGTTCCTTTTGACTGCTTTGTCTTATTTCAAGTTGAATTGATTTTAGCCAAATTAAACTCTCTGCATATATCATATATGGTTGTACATCTATAAGTATGATAATTGTAACTAGGATGAAGATTTGCATTATGGTTGAAGCATGCTCAACATATGTGATATTCATGATGCTTTTGTTTTTATTTTCTTATGGATATTGGAAAAATATATGCTATATATTAGGTCTTAAGACATAGTCATTTAATTATGATTTTAATGGAGAGGATGAAACGACTTGTAATCCATACCCCTATGAAGTTTATATATTTGAAGCCAAACTTCACATTTGGTTCTTTTTATGGACAAATGTTGAGAATGCTAAGGTTGAATGAGTGATAAAAAAGAGTAGGGTGGTAGTATAAATGTAAAAAATGGTGTTTAAGTGACATATATTTAAATGCATAGGAAATAGGTGATTTATATGTAAATGACCCTTATGTATAAATATTTTTAAAAAGAAATTATAAATTTTTTTACATAAAATACATGACCAAACACTTGTTTTGTTTTTATAAAACAAAAAAATAAAACGAGTACTAAAAGTGTTTTTTTAAAAACATAAAGCAAAAACAAAACAAAAAAGAATAGAAAATGATCTCAAATAGGACCTTAATTTATGTACTCATTATGATTACATAATTTATGAATTTGATCTCCTAATCATTATTGTCTTGTCTTCGCCGCCGCCAGAACTCCATGAAAATAAACCTACAAACGCAGCCTACTACATACGATGGCACCCAAACTAGTTTTGTAAGGTGAACGAGGAAAAAAAGGTGTCTAGTTCATTGGCAATTGTATTTAATCATTTGGTTAAATTGCAATTAAAAGAAATCTTTCTCATCTTTTTTATTATTTATCAAGACATGAATTCCGATATTATTTTCATATCTTCATAACAAGACTAAATTTATGATTTCCTTAAATAGTTTTTCTTTGATCCATAGTTATATTTGAAAATCATTTATAGCTTCACCACTTGCTTTATAAGTAAAGTTCTGAGATTAAGTTTGGGACGTATCTTTGACAATATTTCATTAATAATGGTGAATATTTTCTCAGTAGGAAATAACTCACACTTTCCTAATTTAGTCAACAAGTACGCACATCTCCTCTAAAATATATATTCCAAACCCCCCCCACCCCAAGGGTATATTGTAAGGATTTAAGCAGACAGTAATGGCTTCCTCAGGGTTACCACCATGGGCTGAAGACGTGCTCAACGACAGCAAAGCAATCGATCTCAAGTTTCTGAAATTGAAGAAAATAGGCGTTTCAGACCTTTCAATGAGCCATAAACGATTCTGCCTTGATGAAAATGCTGTTGATAATGTGCTCATCTCTTACCTCACCTTCGAGGAGAAGGTAAAGACATGGAGGCTTTCAGGTCCCCTAGATGTGCCTGTTTATATGGAAGGCGGGGTCAGGGTGGTGCTTCGGCTGGTGCACTCACCGGAGAAAAGGAGGACAGTTCTCAAGGGAAATGAGACCAATTTGTTGCCAATCTTTAGCAACTTGCATGAGGGAGATGAAGTTGGAGTTTGGATGTTTCGGCATCTTGATGATAATAACAAACAAGTTCTAAGTTTCATGCTTGTGAAGGCCTAATGAAGAAGAAATATTTGCGTACGTAACACGCACGTAAACCTGCGTGCATAATAACCCCGCAATAACGTCTGTTTCGCGTTTATTAGGGGGTTATTGAGAGGTTATTGAAGTATTAATTCTAATAGCCTATAAACCTAATAATCTTCCAATAACTTTCGCGGGCTTGTTATTCATAGGTTATTATGAGAATATTACGGGATTAATAGAGTACGCACGCAGACTTGCATGCGTGTTACAGACGCAAATATTTCTCCTAATGAAGACCTTTTGATAAGCAAGCTTTTTCCTGTAGGTTTCTATTCCTCTAATGATATCGTTGAAGTCATTGGTTAGTGCTTTTACTTCACTTAACTGATATATATATTTGATAAAAATAGGAGTAGTAAATTATCTTTTATAGAGCGAATAGTTCATCTTCTTCTTCCATGCATCTCTTCCTGATTGGCCTTGTACCTCTTTTTATTATATAATATATGGCAGCAGTGGATCATTTGGCAAAGCATACGTTTATTACAAATTTTACTACTTGCGCTTTAATTCATTAACATGTTGACATTTGATAAAGAGTCATTATGACATGATATTATGACTTGTTTTGACGCAAAAATCTGTGTACTTTCTAAATGTAGTGTCTTGGTTTTAGTGAAGAACTTTCTACAAAATATGTAATTAAGAAAATTTTAATTTAAATGCATTTGTTTTTAGTTTTTAAATTTTATAATATTATAGACATAAAAAGGCATGAAATGTATTTTTTGTATGCATATACAAAAGACTTTGGTTTTGATGCATTCATCTTTTTTGATCTGTGATGGAAAAGGAAAAGGTTTGTTTTAGGACTCAAAAGGTGTGGTTAATGAACATGCATAAAGGCACAATGCATATTTTAAAATAGAGATTAATATTTTATTAAAATTATTAAATAAATAATATTATTTACAAGATATGTATTTTTCATATATAGTAATTTCCATTATCAATGCATTGTTATAAATGAATTTATTTTAAAATTATAATGGCATTTTTTTTTTTTGGAATATTTTCATGTTAAAGGAAATGAATGCTGTATAATAATTCAATTCTTTCTTTATAAATATATATCACATTGAATTTTTAAATTTCATTATGTAGCTTATTTAAAGCTTTAACCTCCAAAAATTATCTAGCTTGCAACCAAGTGATCGTTCCTTTACATACAAAACATTGGTGAAATCATTACTACAACATATTTTATAGAAGAGGGGCATCCTTACATTCAGTTATAAATTGTGAAACCTTTGCTTTTTAACTCTCTGATACCATCTTCCAAAAGTGCTCCGGTGTTTTGGCTTGAATAAGAGTAGAATCGACAATTATAAAATTTAATTAATGTTGATACAAAGGACATCGAATGATACAAAAGTTCAACAAGTACGAAAATGTAGATTAAGATAAAGAAAAATTACTTAAAATTCATGAATGATGAAACGCTTATAAGTGGTGGTGTGAAACAATTTTTTTTTAAAAAAAATTTATTTTATTTTGTTTACGTCTACACATCTATTTACGATCAAAATAATGCAGCAATCAATATATAAAATATAAGTAAAAAGTAGGCATTCACAAAAATACGCTCATTCTGCAGACACCGAAAAAATAATAATTTATAGCAGCCCTATTTCTTCAAAGCAACATGAACATTTTACAGTTGAATCAATCCAAAGAATATAAAACTTACATAAACAAGCATGAGAATCAAGCAAGGAATTTTATATACATATGAGAAGCAAGATTAAACCAACTTTGTGCAATATTAAACTCATATCACCCCAACAATTGAAGTTTCAATCTCCATGCTCAAAAGTGAAAGGTATTCAAAGAGGTGATAAATAATCAAACATGCGAATCAAAATCCATAGTTTCATAAAATCCTTGCATAACAAACATTCATAATAAAAAACATAACATAAGAGATAAGAAACTTACCACTCAAATTACTACTAATTTAAATGAAATTTTGTTGACCTCACTTTTTGCTGAGGCCTAGTCTTTCTTCCTTAGAAGCATAGGATTTAGCCATAGGACTTTTCTGTTGACTATTTCTAGAGGAATAGTGATGGAAACCTTCCCCATTAGAAATTCCAAATGCCTCTTTGCTCTCTTGAAGTTTCACATGTTGATTCTAACCTCTAGCACTTAGTTAGTGGAGCTAACATGGGGGAGCTCAAGAAGAGTCCCCATAGGACTATCTAGCCTTAAGATTAGCCTTGGGTGGTGTGGTCTTGGTCAGTCTTGCACACACACACTTGAAGCCCCTCACTTTCACTCACAACCCAAACCCTTAACCAATCATACTTAGTTTGATCCCTTACTCTTTTGGAAATTCATGTGGATGGTCCGCCAAACCCTTAGCTCTAGGCTAGAGTTTGGCTAAGACCAACATATGGAGGATCCAAAATGGGAGCTCTCTTGGTCTCATGGCACCATAAGGGTAAGTTTGTGATTAACATTCCCATTGAACCCCAATTCTACCCAAATACCCAATTTTGGCCTTTTCCCCTCAAACTTTTCCAAAAATTACCAAATTTCGCCTAAAACCCTAAAATTTCCAAAATTACCCAAATTCTCAAATTTTCTCCAAAAAAAAATTTCAAACCATTTCAATACACCCAAATAGCCCAAAACACCTTAAAATTTTCAAAATTCCCAAAATACTCCAAACTTTCCCAAAATTACCAAAATGTCTATCATGACCCAAAAATTCCCAAAACCTCCCAAATCATTTCAAACCTCCCCAAAACGATTTCTAGCCATCTATTGGGCCCAATTTGACAAAATTGGACAATTTAAACGCAAAATTCCAATTTTATCCCTAAATGCCTAAAGTCTCCAAATCCATCCCAATTTCCACCAAATTGATTTCAAACTTTCCCAATTTTAAATCCAAATCAAATTTCATCATGAATAAACCCAATTGAAACCAATTTCAAGCCCAATTGAATCTAATTTCAAACTCAAGGTCCAAGCTCAATTTAAAACCCCAATTTGACCATAAGCCAAAATCTCATCAAATTGAACTCTGTAACCCTCCAATTTTCTCAATTTTGGATTCTAAACTCTTCATGACATTTCGCTAAACCAAATTGAACCTTCAATTTGCCTTGATATAAATCCAAGCCTAGCCCAAATCTAATTCAAGCTAAAAACCCCCAATTTTGGCTCAAACTTCAAATTCCTCCATTTGAACTTCATATCCCCTCAATCTTCAACCCAATTGATTTCCAAATTCCTTTTGTCAATGTCCTACACCAAATTGATCATTCAACTGAGGCTAATCCAATCTCTACTAAAGCCCAAACATAAGCCCAAGCCAAATCCTAGATTTTGAACCCAAACCCTAAACCCACTTGGAGCCACTTGGTCTAACCCAAGTTGGACTACCATAAGTGCCATTTAGACTCAAAGGACCAGCCTAGATTCTACTAGCCCACCCTAGAGGTGCCATGGGCCAAGGGTCCCATGATTTAGGGGATCTCTTTCTATTTTTGGTCAAGTGACTTAAGCTTGGCATCCTTTGATTAAACCCCCATCCTAATCATAAATAAACCCCCCCTTTCGTTTCTTGAGCCATCTAGCCACCTCCCCTGGCTTGACCGATCGGTCTAGTGGCTTGAAAACCCAAAATAAAAAAGGCTCCCCCATGGACCAAGCTTGAATTGCACCCATCCAATGTGTCACATTCCAATTGGTCACTTGAGTCGTTTATCCTTCCACCTAAGCATCCTCTCTGCTCCTCTGGCTTTCCCTCATGGCAGCCATGGCTCCCTATATAAATAGGACCCCTCTCATGTCCATGTATAAAAATTATCCAATTTCATGGGGAAACTCTGCCAATTTTATCCCAGAGCCTCTCCAAGCTTCCCTGAGTTCAATCCTATCATTTTCAGCCACTCAAATCCACTGCCTAAGCTCAATTTAATCACCCAAATCCATGGCTTTTTCCATCACTCCATAAAACTATCCTAAACTCCAAATTAAACAATCCAAAAGCTTCCTCAGACCAAATGAAGAAGTTCCCCATCAAAACCCCCCTCTGTTGAGCATACTAAGCCAACTCTAAACTAAGGCCACATCACCCTTTGATCGAAATAATACTTAGAAATTGTAATAAAGCAAGGTGACACTTTGAGGAGGTTCTTTGGACCACAAGGAAGCTTCCACAAGCACCCAATCGAGGTCTCACCTATTGGGCAAAGGTATATTTTAAAATCCCTAAATTTGCCTTTGGTTTCATTAATTGTGAAGAAAACTTGTATTTCATACACATGTAACCGTAAAGATAGATTCTCCTTGACTAGATGAGGTTGTAGTAACAAACCTTATGTGATTTGATTGAATATTGAGAGAGATCTTAGGGTTTTAGAGTCGATAATTCTCAATTCAGAACTACTGGAGATGAACGGATGCCATCCATTCACATATGTATCGACGGAGGAAGCATCGGACGGGAGAATAGTTCATAAAGTGTGTCCAAGTCATCGTTGATGTGGAAGGCAGTGTTGAATAGGAACGCGCAACATGAAGCTTCGGAGTCATCGTAGGATTATGTGGCGCAGTCTGAATAAGTAGAAAAATAGGGTATTTTTATTTAAATTAATTCAAAAACTTTAAAAATTTATAACTTGGTGTAGAAAATTCATAAAAATAAAATGAAATACCCTCTTATTTAGTGAGCCGATGAGAATATTGTGGACTAAAAATAAAAATATTTGGCATGTATTTTATTTTTAATTAATTAAATACTCTTTAACTTAAGTTAATTCTAATTAAATAAATAATGATTACTATGACTTGAAATTTTAGGAGTTTGTTTCTCATGCTAGTATGGATGTTCTCTGAGATATCTTTAACTATGAAACCCTAATTTTCAAGCCTAGTTGTCTATTTTTACCTAAAATAGCTATATAAATTTAAAATATAAGTCAGAAAAATATAAGATTTGTTTTGGCAGGTTTCTTATCGTTAGAGGACTCTAGGAAAAATTTGAAATGAATTTAAATATTTATGTACATTACTAAGGTTAATTAAATCNCCTATAAACCAAATTGAACCTTCAATTTGCCTTGACTTAAATCCAAACCTAGCCCAAATCTAATTCAAGCTAAAAACTCCCAATTTTGCCCCAAACTTCAAATTCCTCCAAATTGAACTTCATAACCCCTCAATCTTCAACCCAATTGATTTCCAAATGCCTTGTGTCAATATCCTACACCAAATTGATCATTCAATTGAGGCTAATCCAAGTTCTAGTAAAGCCCAAACATAAGTTCAAGCCAAAACCTAGATTTTGAACCCAAACCCTAAACCCACTTGGAGCCACTTGGTCTAACCCAAGTTGGACTACCACAAGTGCCATTTAGACTCAAAGGACCAGCCTAGATTCTACTAGCCCACCCTAAAGGTGCCATGGGCCAAGGGTCGCATGATTTAGGGGATCTCTTTCTATTTTTGGTCAAGTGACTTAAGCTTGGCATCCTTTGATTAAACCCCCATCCTAATCACAAATAAACCTCCCCTTTGGTTTCTTGAGCGATCTAGCCATCTCTTGTGGCCTGACCGATCTGCCTAGTGGCTTGAAAAACCAAAATAAAAAAGGTTCCCCCATGGACCAAGCTTGAATTGCACCCATCCAATGTGTCACATTCCAATTGGTCACTTGCGTCGTTTATCCTTCCACCTAAGCATCCACTCTGCCCCTCCGGCTTGCCCTCATGGCAGCCATGGCTCCCTCTATAAATAGGACCCCTCTCATGTCCATGTATAAAAATAATCCAATTCCATGGGGAAACTCTGCCAATTTTATCCCAGAGCCTCTCCAAGCTTCCCTGAGTTCAATTCTATCATTTTCAGCCACTCAAATCCACTGCCTAAGCTCAATTTAATCACCCAAATCCATGGCTTTTTCTATCACTCCATAAAACTACCCTAAACTCCAAATTAAACCATCCAAAAGCTTCCTCAGACCAAATGACGAAGTTCCCCATCAAAACCCCCCTCTGTTGAGCATACTAAGCCAACTCTAGACTAAGGCCACACCACCCTTTGATCAAAATCATACTTAGAACTTATAACAGAGCAAGGTGGCACTTTGAGGAGGTTCGTTGGACCACAAGGAAGCTTCCACAAGCACCCAATCGAGGCCTCGCCTATTGGGCAAAGGTATATTTTAAAATCCCTAAATTTGCCTTTGGTTTCATTAATTGTGAAGAAAACTTGTATTTCATACGCATATAACCGTAAAGATAGATTCTCCTTGACTAGATGAGGTTGTAGTAACAAATCCCATGTGATTTGGTTGAGTATTGAGCGAGATCTTAGGGTTTTAGTGTCGATGATTCTCGATTCAGAATGATTGGAGACGATGAAAGGATTTCATCCATTCACATATGTATCGACGAAGGAAGCATCGGACGAGAGAATAGTTTATAAAGTGCGTCCAAGTCATCGTTGACGTGGAAGGCGGTGTTGAATAGGAATGTGCAACATGAAGGTTCAAAGTCATCATAGGATTGTGTGGTGCAGTGTGAATAAGTAGATAAATAAGGCATTTTTATTTAAATTAATTCAAAAACTTTAAAAATTTATAACTTGGTGTAGAAAATTCATAAAAATAAAATGAAATACCCTCTTATTTAGTGAGCAGATGAGAATATTATGGATTAAAAATAAAAACATTTGGCTTGTATTTTATTTTTAATTAATTAAATACTCTCTAACTTAAGTTAATTCTAATTAAAAAAATGGTGATTACTATGACTTGAAATTTTAGGAGTTTGTTTCTTATGCTAATATGGATGTTCTATGAGATATCTCTAACTATGAAACCCTAATTTTCAAGCCTAGTTGTCTATTTTTGCCTAAAATAGCTATATAAATTTAAAATATAAGTCAAAAAAATATAAGATTTGTTTTGGCAGGTTTCTTGTCGTTAGAGGACTCTAGGAAAAATTTGAAATGAATTTAAATATTTATGTACATTACTAAGGTTAATTAAATCATAAAAACACACTAAAATTAAAATAAATAAAATATAATTCAAAAATTACAATAAATAATTCTACACTGTAAATAATAATCATTTTAACCCTCTGTAAAAATTTGAAGCCCATTTGAATTGATTTGATCACTAAAGTCTATTTTCAAGTAAAATGAGATTTTTGCATTAAAATAATTATAATAAATTAACTATAATTAATAAAATTATGAAAAGTAATTTTCTAAGTGTCTTATGATCAGGTGCATCTAGGAAAAATAAAACTTATATTAAAATAAGTAATTCATTTTTGAACTACCTTTTTAAATTAAAAATAATTAAAAATTACAAAAAAAAAAAAGAAAATGCCCAAAAATGTTCCTAATTAAAATATTTTTTTCCTAATTTTTCTAATTTGGTTATGTTTTGTTTAAACACTAAAAATGTATTTTCATTAATTTCCCATTAAAATAATTATAATAACTAAAATAAAAATTGTAACAAAAATGAAAAGTTTATTTCTTTGAGTTATCTAGACTTAGAAAGACTTAATGAAAATATAAAAAGTAATTTTAGAAATTAAATTATATTTTCTATTTAATTAATCACTAAAAATTAATAAATAATTATAATAATTAAAATATAATTTAAAAATCATGAAATTTAGTTTAAGTTGTTCTCTGACCTAGGTGAACTTCCAATAATTTTCTCATAAACAGAAACTTTATTTTAATTAATTAAATAAATTAACATTGAAAATTCTTTTTTAGCTAAAATAATTATATAAATTAAATAGAAATTAGAAAAATCATAATTTCTCCTTTGATATTTTAATTGACCAATGTGCGGGGTACCATAAAAATTTCAAAGTCATTTAAGTTGTATTTGATGAATTATGATGTGAAGAGCACTAGGGCTAAAATGGTAATTTTGATATTTTGATGCCTTAATTGGGTAATTTTTTATCATAATAAACTCTTTTGGATGTTTCAAACATAATGAGTTATGAGGTAGAAACCAACTTGGCATATTTTCATGATATGAGTAAAATTGTAATTTTATAAATTTTTATGACTTGGAGGATAATTAAATTGGATGATACTAAGGTAGTGAGCTTAAGCTAAGAAGATAATTTGTGATGAAATGATAAGTGTGGTCCTTTAATGAGAATTGAATCTCACCTAATTTAACATTTTGATTATTGCAAATCTACCCTAAAGATTGGATTTAAGTGTTTAGTAGTGAGCTAGGCTTGATATTTAAATTAGTTTAATGAGGTTTAGAAAAGAGAAATAAGATTAATTAGTAAATACCTTTGAATAGTATAAACCCAACTTCAATTTTGGGTACAAGATCCTAAATTACTTAAGCTTGCCCTGAGGGCATCCACTCACATAACTCTTAAATAAAATATCAAGTGAATGTCTGAGTATCCCACTCTTGAGATAATTAAAATATTAAGTTTCATTGAGCAGAGGGTGAAATAATTCTTTAAAACTCAATTTAACTTCAGATGATCAATTGAACTATATAATAAATTCAAATGAACTCGAAACAATTCAAGACTATAAAAGCTTTTTAGGGTTATGCCCCAAATACTTTTATAATCCTTTGGATATTTTGAATGACAAGTGAACTTATTTTTCTTTGTTCAAGAAAATCATCAATTAAAACTTTTAGGGACCCACCAAGTTATACCTTGGGACCCGATTTCACCTAAATCAATAAAAATACCCTACACTATTTATCATATATTAATTGACCCAATGCGTAAGGATTTAAGTATTCTCTAAGGTATTTAAATCCTTATGAGCAACTGGGGATATTTTTTTGCCACATATGGATCACCAGGCTTGTGTAAGTTTAAGGTCTAGGTGGTTATGGTAATAACGATAATGTGAATGTGTGCTAAAATGTGGGATACGATGTGGGATTTTAGAATAGTATCTCCTACCTCAAGGAACTTTAATAAAAGGAGAGGATAATGACCGATGATACTATTCAATGACTCCTGAGAAAATGATTCTCCCTGATACTCTTAGGTTGTCTGTAGTCCTAGCTCAATTATATTGATTAACATGTGGACTACACTACTTTGCAAAATATTAAGAAAATGAAGTTCCTTTGCATGATAAAAATAATTTTTATATGCATGAAAGTTAAATTTAAAAAAATGAAAACTTATAAAAGTCCATGGTTAATCACTTGGAACGAGGTTAGGACTGCCCTCCGTAGGTTATCAGTTGGTAGCTCTTACTTAAGGTCGGGAAGCACACAGTCCGGCTCTGAGCCCCCATTTTTACTAATTTCTTACACTTATTCTTGATCTTCCACATGTGACCACAAATTTTCTTTTATTCGTTCGTGTTTTGTTGTGACCCATTTTCTGACTTTTCAGTATCAGATGCTCCTATTTACTTTACTGTAATTTATTCAAATCTTTTGAAAATATTTATGCTTTATGATGCTAACCATGCAGCAGTAGCAGAGGCCTATGTACGATTTTATATTTTCTGCAATGTAATTTTACTTATTTACTTTACTGCAATTTCTTACCTGCATTTATTTACGTCACCTACAAAAATTTTCCAAAACTAAAAAAATTACAAAATATGTTTTCAAAATTAAACAATATTTTTCAAAACAAAGATAACAAAACAAAAAAAATAATACGTCCACTTGAATTTGCGGGAGTCCCTCGGATGAGGTAACCCACGATTGCTAACGAGATCTCCTCAGTTTAAACGAGCTTAATAACTCATTTAGACTAAGCAAATTCAAGAGAAAATAATGATACCATAATGAAGGAACTGTGGGATCCTAACCGGTGTTGCTCTAATCAATTTTAACCCACCCCCCCATAATGCTTGCATAATAACAAAACTTGTTACATGTTACACATATAGTAAAAACTTTTGAACCTAAGACTTTAGGACTGCTACTTCAATGAGGAGTTTAGAGCTAACTCTATAGGCAGCATGATAAGGATGTACAAAAGAACAACTTCGAGAGAGCAAAACAGATCTACAACAACAATCTCTTCCATAGAATTAAATAACAAGCCATAGGACTTCGAGGTTATTTTTCTAGTGCAACATAAATCATCACCTTATCTTCAGGCCTTTGAACAATAATGTTGTGCAATTTAAGCCCTACCTCGCATTAAGCTCTGAGGTTGTTATTTTTTACGACATAAATCTCTTATCTTCTAGGCTATTTGTATGATTACATCATACAAATATAAGCCCTAATTAATAAAATTGGCAGGATAAAATATTTAATAATATCTCTTTTAAATTGAAGCCAAACTATAGAATAGTTTGGGAAGTCACTGAGGTTCTATTCAGGATACATGACATCCCCTAGTTTTCTCCCTTTGGATTATATAATAAATTTTCCAAACTTTATATTTTCTCATTTGACACTCCTTTGTCTGACCTTGAAAAATCCTACCCTTTGAAATTCTTGAAGACAATATTCTCTGATTTAAATCAAGAGTTTTCTTAGGCGACCTCTGTCATTTAAAATGAAATTAACTATATGGGCTTACCTTTATAGTAAAATTTAAAATCCAACTTAATATAAACTATATCTAATCTGTTATATTAGATAGGAGAAAATTTGTCGGTCAGCATAAATTGTTTCGCAAACTAAATTGGATGTCATAAATTCTTTAGTATATTTATTTGAACCTCATTGGTAAGTGATATGTCTATTTATTGGGATAAATGCATTACTTGCGGTGATCGTGCTCTTTTATTTAAACAATTGTATATATGAGATCGGGTCGGTCTCGTATTTTCAAATTTAAGATATTATTTTTTAAAATTATAATATATATTAAATTAAATTAAGAATACACCTTCCCACATTTAGCGACTGACAAACATAACATAAGTGAATGTTAAATTAACATCCTTCCATGTTGTCAGATGTCGTAAGCACTATCATTGCAACCCGACAAGTAAGAAGTAGATAATTAGTTATCAATATTATTATAACTAATTATAGCAATAAAATGCTTGTCGAATTTGACCCACCTGGCGGTGGATAATTCATTTGAATCCAATGTATGAATTGTCGCCTTTCAGATCATATAACCTGCATCTATCTCCAATCTAGTAACTCAAGAGAAACTACTTTCTTTGATATTTTCCCTGGAAGTGATAGTGTTATAAGAAAAATGCCTAGTTTGAATAACACCAAAACCTTTTGTATACTCCACTAGGTTGTTNTCCACTTGGCGGTGGATAATTCATCTGAATCCAATGTATTAATTGTCGCATTTCAGATCGTATAACCTGCATCTATCTCCAATTTAGTAACTCATCAGAAACTACTTTCACTGATATTTTCCCTGGGAGTGATAGTGTTATAAGAAAAATGCCTAGTTTGAATAACAACAAAAACCTTTTGTATACTCCACTAGGCTGTTTTGGCACCATAACTATTAGAAAAACTTTCTCATTTGTTTCTATGTTTCTATATTCTGATGTTAAATCTTCTTCACAAATAAGATTTTCACTAATAAGGTCCAATCTAAAATGTGAACTTTAATTTGTGCAATTTTTAAACTAAGCATTTATAAATAAAAAAAGGTCACACCACATATCAGAAAGTGAAACTCCATTTTCTAGTCATTGTAATTATGCTCCTCAGACTTACCAACTGGAGGAGACTATATTTCAATTGCTCGGTTTCTTATTTCCTTTCTTAACCCACCTCTGCAAATTACCTTTTTTGTACATCTTAATGATGAACCGCTAGCCACTCCTGCGAATTGAAATGAAACAAAAAGGCAAAATGTTATAAAATATGAAAATTACTAAAGTAAACACATCTATTTCATAAGATAATAAAGTGCAAATTATATTAGTAAACACATAAGACTATCACTAATGCAATCCAAATTAAAATATGAACTTTAATTTTGTGGGCTTTTTAAAACTAAGAATTTATAAATAAGAAGGTTACACCATATACCAGAATGTGAAACCCCATTTTCTGGATGTGGTGCATGTGGCTCATTGTAATTGCACTCCTCGGACACATCAACCTGTGGAGATTGTGCTTCATTTCTTCGGTTTCTTGTTCCCTTGCTTAACCCACATCTACAAATTACATTTTTTTGTACATTCTACTGATGAACCACCATCCATTCCTGCAAATTGAAATGAAACAAAAAAGACAAACTGTTATAAAATATGAATATTTATTTGGAAAGCTATTTTGGATGATAACACTATGTACAACATTTTACTTTAGTGTAGAAGTCTAAGATTAGGAAAACTTATGCAGCCACTTGATATTAATAGAGAAAATTTTCTAAAATAGTTTTAGAGAGTTTTACTAGTTCTTAAGGGATTTAGGATGTCAAATGATCAAGGAAATAATATTAGGTCATGTTTTATCATTCCGTAGCTGCAACACTAAAATATAATTTCTTTAATTTTATGGATTTTTTGAGAGGAAATATATAGAAATGTAGATGATTAATAAAATAATTCTATGACAAGAAGTATTAAATATTACTTAAAATAAAATAACATATCACTCTTCAAAGATATATCTTGACAAAGTTGACAAAATACTCCTTTGGTGGCTAGTCTCTAAGTGCCATTTTTGTTGGAGTAAAGTGTCCATTTTTCTCAATGACAAATCACATTTTCCTTTATCATTATAAAAAACAAAAATAGTACACGAAAACCTCAAGCAAATTAAGTATTGAGAGACAAGTGACTGAGATGACATGTCTGAATTTGAGTTAGATAAGGAAGCATACTTCCTTCACAATCCATTGACTGGCCAAGCCCAATATAGAAATATCTTTTAGTTGCTTGATTTCAAAAAATAAACAACTTTTGATAATTTAAAATAATAATCTCCTTTTAATTTGAGAATTTAAATTTTAATAAGATTTAAACTTTTGAGTATTCATGTTAGTTCATAAAATTATGAAGCATGGATATAGCATTGTAAAATAAATTAACAACATTTGAAAATTTTGGGTAAATCTAATTTAAAGTCTTTGTCATTCTCCTTATGATTGGTACAATATTTTTATTGCTCTAACTCATTTGATTTGATAGTTGTTTATAATGTTGTATCATTTCTCTTAGACTTAAAGGACTTTCTCTTAAAGAGTTGAAGTTTAGTTAGTCTTCCTTAAGATTCGGCTCCATCTTCTAAAACTCAACCCTTAGAGGCTATGTTTCATCATGTAGTCTGTTCATCCACCTTATATAGAATTTGTGCTTATTAATTTCATCAACATATGCTTTAACAACACATTTACATTTGATTGCTTCAAATATACACCGAAGGGTTAGTTTTCAAGTTTCTAATAACATATTTTTACAAGATGAAACTATATCATTAATTTTAAATATGAGGTTTATATGCATGTTAAGTGACACCTCAAGAGAATATGCATTGACATTAATTTTCCTTAGAAGTTTAAATGAGCCTTGGGTTCTTACTTGAATTTTNGACAACTCAAGAGAATATGCATTGACATTAATTTTCCTTAGAAGTTTAAATGAGCCTTGGGTTCTTACTTGAATTTTCTTGAACGTGGAGGTATTTTTTTCATGTCTTATATAAATTAGCACATATCATCCTTCTTTAAATCCTTTTATAGATATAATTAGCATACTTAACATTATTTTATTCAATTTATTTTCTTATATTTTTATATAAATAAGTAAAATCTTCTGTAAAAGTAATATTAACTATATTAAAATA
>JXCR01131521.1:8656-28905 GCA_002079205.1 Phalaenopsis hybrid cultivar
TATATATATATATATATATCTCTTCCCTTCCATTGTTTCTTGTATTTGTTTTTGGACAGTTTACTTTGAGCGTTTACAAAAGCTTCAAGTAAGCTTCCAATTATTCTCCATAATTATTAGATTTGGAGTTAGGGATTGAAAGGTATATTCTTACACCATTTGATACAGAGCTTCTTGAATGAGATACATGTATACAACATAATTGTAATGCTCAAATCAGTGAAGCGAAGGTAAGCGCAACTAATCACTTTGGCAATGATCTAAGCTTCTATTAGGATAAATCTTGATGGGGCTTTGGCTGCATTCTGTCATAAGGCCTAGTTGATTCTTAATCATTACAAAGTCATTCCTACACAAATAAATCCAAATTCAATCACTTCATTATTTTCTTACACGGATAAAGATCCCTTAGTCTCGGGTGTTGTGATCATACATGTTCTCTTCCTGAGCAGAGCATGATGGTTAGGTTGTCTTTGGATTGACCTCAAAGTTCTATTTAATAAATCTAAAGAATAAAATCATGGATAGGAAGTTTTGACTCCTCTATGGTATCTATGAGGATTGGTAGGTTGCCACACGACCAACTGAAGAACCATACAAAAAGATGAAGCAAGCCCCGCAGTGGGACTTGGGGCATGCTTTCACTGTCATGGTATAATACTTATCAGTCATTAAATGGATGTTGAATCCCATACAATTCCGTGTCATGACCCTTGAGTTGTAGGCAGCTTTGGATGAGGCGAAGGAGAAGAGGTGGATCAAGAAGGTTGCACAGCTTTCTGATACCGCTTCCAGGTGCAACCATCCACTGGTGCTCACGCAAGTGCACGTGTCATATCAGTTATATTGGATTTTGGAGTTCAGAATGTCGATCCCACAGGGAACATCTAGCTTAATAGTTTTAAGTCCTAGCCTAAAAAGTTAAAAATTTTAAAGCCCAAAAAGCTAAGTTGTTGTGCTACAACAAACAACAAAATTAAGTGCTATGAAATTAATCATACTTTTAACAATTTGGATTGAAAGATATCAAATACTTAATAGAATCTTCCTTGTAATTAGGTAAGTGAATTACATGGAATGTAAAGCTGCAAGTACTAAAAGACTAGTGATAAATAGAAGCAACAATCTTTCATACACTCTCTAGAGTGTATAAAGGATCTTAAATAGAAATGACTTTAATTCCTTAAATCTCATAATTATCCCTTCAAAGCATATTTCCCTAACATTTGCATTTCCCTTCAAGGCATATCAACCTATACCCCATAGTTTAACATGATTAACCTAGTTGATTCTACTATAGGTTTACCAAGTCTTATGGTTCACAAAATATTTAACAATTCACTTGGCCATATTGAAAAGTAAATTAAGTTCTTGAGGTTAATGGTCAGCATTTGAAAACAAATAAATTACATAGCACTTCACATTCCATTCATTCTATCTAAGAAACACAAGAAAGAGTTAAAGGTTTACCCAAGAAACATGTTGAAATCACGAAACAATTAGATTGAACAAAAGAGAAATCTACTAACAATTTGATGCAACTAAAATAAAAAAAATGATACAAAGATACTTAGCTAATTTCTCCTTTACAACAAACAAAAGATGACTCCAATCAGCACTCCTCCTAATTCCTTAACTCCTGCTTGAAAGAACACCACTCCCTCAGTACTTGGAAGAAGAACTAAGATTCCCCAAAGTAAGAAAAAACCCCTAAGTAACTAGCCAACATCAATCCTCCAACTCCTGCAATATATGACTATTTATAGGCTCCAATACTTAGCATCCACAACTCCCTTCCTTCATCACACGATTTCCCCACGACCTACCAATTGAACTACGACTGCCCATAATAATTGTTGGCACCTAGGAACCAAACTCTTGGTTTACTGAGGAATGAACAGGTTCCTATGCATCCAAAGGTCCAGTGCTTAGGCGCTAGTATCACAGTGCCCCCTAAATGTTAAGCTCTCAGTTTGTTGAGGAATGAATAGGTGCCTAAGTACCCAAAGATCTGACAATATGTTGGTATCACGGTGCCTAGGTGCCCAATGATTAACACCGAAGCACCAACCGCTTAGGTTTGGAAGGCAGGGACTGACACCTTGGTGTCCAAGGGTCCAGTGCCTAGGCGCGAGTGTCACTTTGCACCATGCAGTTTGAAGTTATCTTCTAGTTTCATTACTTTAATTACCTGTTATACCGCAAAGACAAACACATAAATGCCTTTCTTAAAATGCAATATCATCAATAGAAATGCAAAAAAAATAATCATAAATTTTGGTTAACTTTTTCATGCATCAAACTTCCCCAAACTTAAAAGTTACTCGTCTGCAAGTAACACTTCAATTTAATAATGATTTAGCTAACTAAATGGAGTGGGTATCATGCAAAGCTACATGCAATCTTGCTACAAAAGTTCCATACTTAAATCAATGCATTTACATTAGTGACTAAGTCCATTTCATAAGCTTTAAAAAATTTACACTCAACAAGTAAAGTGTAATTTCTCAACCATTTCAAAAAGAGGTTAGTTTACATCAACTAATGCAAAGTAAATTTCATATAATAAGAACAGAGCACATCCATTAGATACATTTTAATAATTCATACCATTCAAGAAATTAAGGAAGGTTGTGGAATTTTTTTTAATTTAGAAAGAGATGATTGTAAAACTAAATTTGAGTAAGGCTTCTCCTCTGGATTCTCCTTAATTTATATTTTTCTTATATGCTCTTTCCTTTTTCTTTAGGATTACTTTTTCAATCATAAGCAAAAATGTTTTAGGATTACTATATCTAGATAGGCATTTAATGAATTTGAATATGACTACTCTCTTTCTAAATTCAATCACCCCATAATTCTTTCCTACTCACCATTTTAAAAGTGACAAATTTTTTAGAACAAAAATAAAATTTTATGGAGGCTCAATTCTTATTATAGAACTATCATATTACACTAATTTTAACAATTTGTTGATTCTTTTCAAAAATAGATATGTTAATCACCCTATCACATGTTGGTTTGCAAAAAATTCATAGCACATCTAGTATAATCAACCTATAGTTTAGATTAATTAAATATGTATTCCTTCATCACAAGTGTTATGGTACAACAATTAACCCCACTCTCCTTAAGTGAACCAAAAGAATCTATTTAAAAAAAATTCATTAAGGAAAAATAAAGTTATGTTTAGAATGATTCCCCCCCCCTCCCCTAAACTTAATTTTTGCCACATACAATAATTTGGATATGAATTAAGTTAGGGAGAAAAAATAACAGTGATACTCCTACCACATGCTCATATCAACATGAATTAATTGGTACGTAACATAAAGTAAAACTACATTTAAAAAATATATAACTCGAAAGAATTTCACGTAGAAGCCAACATGTATATAAAAAAAATAATTTAACACTGAGAATACATCCAACAAACAAAAATAGCATCCACAGTGATTACAATAAATAAAATCATATACACCCAACTAAAAAGAAAAATATAATCAATCATCCTACTGCTCATCATCATCTTCCTCCTCTTCTTCCTCTACTCCAATAGAATCCACCTCCATTAGCTTTCAGATGCTTTCATAAATTTAGTAAGGAGAATATATTGAAAACTCAATAGAATTGTCACCTCCAATCCACTGGTTCCAATGATACATCTCCAACTAAGCAGTTTTTAAGTAAATTATTTGTTCAATCTTGTCCAAAAAAGCATACACCTTAGCCTGTATAATGGACGGGTCATCTTCCAGCCTAATTAATCTATGTGCAATAGAGGCCATTGTGGTAGAAGGACACGGTCGGGAAGAGGAAGTAGAGGGAAGAGATGGACCTATCTCATGCCTAAACATTGCATGTCTCTTATATATCCCAATGTTAGATTTAAAAAATAGGCTTCAGAGGATGCAGATGCTCATTCCAACTATCAAAATACAAGCCAACATTCTGGCATAACAAGAAACTAATGATGAGTACCCTAATCTAAGAGTAGATCCTCCAAAAGTCACTTAATATTCATAAAAATTCCACATAATCAATCACAAAAATATAAAAAATCACACTAACACATCAACAAGCACACTACAATAATACTGAAAAACAAACTTTGGTTGCCTCCCAAGAAGCATTTGGTTTAATGTCCTTAGCCTGACCGTACCAAATATTCTAATCAAGATTGCCCAACATCAAAACCTCCTTAAGCACAGATATCTCTCCTCCTAAGTATGGTTTAAGTCTCTATCCAATCATGTAAAATACACTACCACGCTTAGGATCTTCAATAGAAATTGCACCAAAAGGATACATTTTTGCTACAGTAAATGGTCTTGACCACATGAACTTAGGTTTTGCTGAGAATAATTTCAATCGTGTAATGTACAATAAACCTCCTATCAAGGCTCAAAATTTTTCCTAAGAATATTTTGATCATGCCATATCTTCATTTTCTCTTTATAAATTTTGGCATTTTTATAATATTATTGTCTAATATCATCAAGTTCATTTAACCATAGCAAATGTTTCTCACCAGCCTCTTTCATATTGTAATTAAACTCTTTTATAGCCAAATATTCTTTGTGCTCCAAATCAACTGGCAAGTAATAAGCTTTACTAAATACGAGCCTATATTGTCTCTCTATAGGTGTTTTACAAGCAGTCATATAGGCTCATAAAGCATAATCTTTTCTCAAAGCCCATTCCTTTCTGCTAGGATTGACAGTCTTCTCCAAAACTCTTTTAATTTCGATATTTGAAACTTCTACTAATCAACTTGTCTAGGGATGATATGTTGTGGCTATTTTATGTTGTATACCATACATCCCTACTAATGCCTTAATCCATATGTTCCTAATGTGGCTCCCACCATCACCGATGATAACTCTAGACATATTATATCTGTTAAATATATGCTTCTTTAAAAATTTAGATACACTTTATGCTTCTTAATTTGGTATGGCTAGTGTCTCTATCGACTTTGAGACATAGTCCACAGCTATCAGACTATATAGAATCTCTAAAGAAGGTATAAAGGATCACATGAAGTCTAAACCCCAAACATCAAAAATCTTAATCTCTAAGGTAAATTTCAGGAGCATCTCATCTCGCTTAAAATAGTACCTACTCTCTGGCAAATGTTGCAAATTTTTATATATTCTTTTACATCCTTAAACGGAGTATACAATTAAAATCTAGATTGTAAAATCATAGAAGTAGTTCAATACACTCCAAAATGTCCTCCAAATTCATAATCATGATATTTCTTAATAATATCTTTATTTCTTCTATTAGTAAACATCACCTAATCACCTGATCTTTGTACTTTCAATAAAGGTATGCATTATCTCATAAATAGTATCTAGCATCATGAAATTTTTTTTTTCATTGATGTTATGTCAAATCATAGGGTAAAATGTCACTAACTATGTAATTTTCTTTGTCAGCATACCATAGAATGTTCCAATCAGTAACAACAAGCAATTTCTCATTAGAAATAAATCCCATTAATATCCTCATCAAATGTTAATTAATTCCTCTAATCCAATCTCAATAAGTGATCCACTATCTGATTGTTAGTACCTTGCCTAATCAAAACTTTGATATCAAACACTTGAAGCAACAAGTCTCATCTGATGAATCTTGGTTTGACATCCTTTTTTTACATCAGATATCGAATTGCAAAATGGTCAGTATGACTAGTACACTTGGTACAATCAAATATGGTATGAATTTGTCGAACACATATACTACGGTCAGCAGCTCCTTTAAAGTATCGGTGTAGTTAATTTGAGCTTCATTAAGGGTCTTACTAGCATCATATATAGCTTGAAACATCTTCTCACGACTTTGCCCTAAAATTGTCCCTATATGTAATCACTTGCATCACACATTAATTCGAATGTGCTTCCTCAATTAGGTGAAAGAATGATGGAAGATGTGACTAACTCCTCCTTGAAAGAGTTGAAGGAAATTAGGCAATCCTGGTCAAAATCAAATAAGTCATCCTTTTTCTAACAAATGACACAAAGGTTTAGTGATTTTAAACAAATCCTTAATGTATATCAGATAAAACTCAGCATGTCTCCTTAAACATCTAACTCTTCTCACTGACGAAGGTGGGGGAAGTTTTACAATAGCCTGTATTTTGGTTGGATCCACCTCCAGACCTCTCAAAAATTTTTTGTCCCAAAATAATTTCTTTAGAGATTATAAATTGGCACTTTTCCGAATTGAGACTATATTGTTTTCTTCACAACATCTCTGTACCTTGGCCAAATGATCTAAGAAAGAATGAAATGAAGGGTCAAACATTGAGGAAACATCTATGAATACTTCTATTCCCTTCTCAATTAGGTCACAGAAGATCAAAAAAATGCACTGATGAAAAGTCGCAGGTGCATTACATAATGCCAAGGGCGTTCTCTTAAAAGCAAAGTCCCATAAGGACCCATGAATGTGGTCTTATCTTGATCCTCAGAAGCAATAAGAATCTAATGGTATGTTGAATATCGTCTCAAAAGTAGAAATATGGGTGTCCAGCTATCCTATCTAATATATGACTAAGAAGGGTAAATGAATATGAACTTTCATTATGGTTGAGTTTAGTTTGATGTAATCAATACATAAACGCCACCCAGTGACATGTCTGGTAGGGATCAATTCATTTTATTTATTCAATAGCACGATCACTCCCCCTTTCTTAGGAACACAATAGATAAGGCTAACCCAAGCATTATTTGAAATGGGATAGATAATACCTGCATCAAGCTACTTCAAAAGATTGTTACGGTCCATCCAAAACCCTTCTTAAAATTCCTCAGAACGCTCATCAACTTTTCCTCTTGTAAGCTACAAAGTTCTGAAGATATAATTACCGGCAATGTAGATGACTTCCCCAGGTAACAAAAGACAAAAGACAAACTCCTGCTATTAAGAGATAGATTAATCCCCAACTAATACGTCATTCTATTTTTGTTCCTTTCTCTTTTTATTTTTGTAAAAGAGCCACCTACTTATCAACCACCATATACTTTCTTTTTTCAAATAAATCTCTCTTCTGGTTCGTATAAATGATCAGAAGAAGGGAGGAACTCAAAATGACGGACATACAACAAAAATGACAAACAGAGAAACAATGTGGAGAACCTACGTGTGGTAAACCTTGAAAGGGTATGTCAAGTATGACTGCCCAAATAAGATTGGATAGAAACACCTTGGAATAGTATATGCGAATGAATACCTAAATGGAGTACACACAACCAAAGATTCGTTTGTATGTGTCTATTCTAGGGTTAAGAGCACTCCCAAAGGGGTGTATCCCACTTGGTTAATTACATCTTGTGGGATACCCAAGTTTGATACCCAAGAATATACTTGATAAAAGGGTTTTTGCTTTACTATCATAAACATGGGACAATAAGTCAACAAAGGAATGTTATTCAGTATGGGAAAGTCCTGATGCTTTAAAGCTCATGTTAAGCCATTAGGCAGAGAGTTAATCTCTCACATCCTGAATGGGTAGCGGCTCATCAACACATGGAGCCCACAGAATAACCTAAATCATCTTGATGGGGATATCCCAATACATCAAAGCACGTCTGGGCTATGAGGGGAGAGGGTAAATTGTCATATCCCAAATGGGCAGTAGCTTATCAACATCGAACCATCAAGATGATATCGATGAAGTCAAAGGAGAAACAGGGCTGAAAGAGTCTTAATAACATGAAGGGTAGAGTAATCCTAAAAATGTAGAGGTGACTAGGTTGAGGTACCACACCCCCTTCATCCCAAGTGATTAGAACACTAAGCCTACCCAGTCGTGAAGGAAGTCAACCCAACATGTCCTAAGATCTATGGTTAGTAATCTATGAATTGGTCATCCATGAGAACCTTGGTAGCCTTAAAGTTAGAGGAAGGAAGCTCTATCCTATGCTTTTAGGTGGAGTTCTAAAAGGTGTGACTTGTACCCGCCAAAATGGAAATGATTTCTCAAGAAAGAATAAAAGTGGAGGTTCGGCTGCAAAGCTGGATACACTCCCAACAAAAGGACTTACACCCCGTCTGGGGAGCCTTCTAACATCCTAAGCGCACTAGACAACCACCTAATTAGAAATATATGTTGGGCTAGTCAGGTTGGATAAGCACGAGAGCTTCTCTTTGGTACATGCAAGTATGATGGAGCTATTTACCACAATCTTAAAAGTGGAGGCCCTATTAATCATGACTGAGGATATTTCCATACATGCAATCCACTTTAAAATTTGGTTGAAGGCCATGCAAGAAAGGAAAGATGGGTTTTAAAAGTCCTAAATCTTTCAATCCTAAAATTGTGATTATTTTAATATTTTATCATTAGGATTTTAAGTAGAAAAATTATAATTTTGATGTCCTTAATGAGCCTAGATTATAATTTTTGTGATATCCCAGATCAACCAAAAATAGACAATAAAAGCAATCCAGTATGCATGCACTCAATAAAAGAGTAAAGCACTCCAAAATATATAAAAGAGGACAAATACTGTTGGGTCAAGAACATATCCTAGGAAAGCAGAAAAAGTTACCAGACTCTGAATATACAAGCCCAATCATAGCTCAATATAAAAAATAGAATTCAGACTTAAGGTACGAGATATGAGCTAACGCTCCTGGTTTTTGCCAAAAAGTTTGATGTGTTATCTGCCTCAAAACTTTTGTTATACCTTATTTTCTATACTGACTAATCATAGGGACTCTATCAAATATATTAAAAGAGAAAATAAA
This sequence comes from Phalaenopsis hybrid cultivar, assembly GCA_002079205.1. NCBI lineage: Eukaryota > Viridiplantae > Streptophyta > Magnoliopsida > Asparagales > Orchidaceae > Phalaenopsis > Phalaenopsis hybrid cultivar. Next base: position 17,417 of record JXCR01131521.1, read on the forward strand.
CTCAACCTACATGAAAATAATCATTAACAGAAAAGCCAACAACATGCAACATATAAGGAGTCGTGCCCTATAATTGAGGGAGCTAGATAGCACCTGCAAACAAAAGGTTAGAAAGCATTACGGGCTCCCCATATTTATAATTTTGTGTGCATGTATGAGCTTGACTCCTTGCAAAAGAATGCCCTAATACAGTATGATGCACATCAAGCATGCTAGCACACCAAAAAGGAAAAAGGTGATGTATGAAAAGCATAAGTAAACCCAACAGAGAACAATAGCCATAGGTGTCAAAAACTACTTAGTGTACAAAATCCTAGCCTAGCACACCTTCTAATGATAAGTATCATAACCAGCATCTAAGTGCAGGGTGATTCTCCAAGTATGTGTGAATTTGACGAGGTTGTTGCACCACCGACCACCTCTTAAGGATCTAAGGGATCTAATAAGTGTCACCATGGATGGATTTTAAATGGTGTTGGTCTTACATATGGCCTAGTTTGCTACATGCATAATTTAAAAATTATGGTGAGTGTAATAAGTGGAAAGATATAAAGTTTTAGTCTAAAATAAGGGCCATTAAATGCGATCTGATAACATGCCAGGAGACACAAGTTAGATCCCTTGGATCCTTAGCACAATCATACTCATGTCAATCTCCATGACTTAACTTGCATTGCTCTCAGGAATCAAGCAATGCTCGTTAAGGCATTGTGACTAATATGGGGTCTCTCTCTTAATGATTTTTGCTCATCCATACATGCATGAAAAAGTAAATGCAAAAAACCATATGATGAGTGGTGAGACTGAGTATACCACTGATATAGTGGGTCAAGAAAAGATGGACATGATGTGAAGGTAGTGGGCTGAACGAATAAGTATGTTAAAAAGGCAGTGACCCGAACAAATGGGTATGCAATGAAGCAGTGGCCTAAGGGATGGGCATGCCCTGAAGACATCAGCTCAAATAAATGGATATGTCGAGGAGGTAGTGACCCGCGATATGGGCATGTTGTGAAGGCTGTGAGCCAAATAAATGGTTATACCAAGGAAGCAATGACTCGGAGGATGGGCATGTCATGAAAGCAGCAGCCCAAATAAAATGGGTATGTTGAGGAGGGACTGACTTGAGGATGGTGATTCTCACTAGGGGGAATCCCTAATGCTTGTGCAAAAAAAAAACAATGCAAGCAGGCAAGCAAACACATGATCATGCAAAAATGTACTATATAAGTGATCGGTAGGCCAAGCCGGGGCAGCCGATTGTACCAAATTGGTTGGTCGATCGAGCCAAGGGTGGCTTGTTGGACCAAAGTGCTAAGCTTACTAGATTGTGGCAACTGGTTGAAGCAGAAGTGTCGTCGATCGACATGGGCTGTCGACCAAGGCACAAGTGATGTCGATCGACACGGGATGACCAATTGAGGCACAAGTGATGTCAATCAGGCTGACGCAGCTGGTCCTGACAACGTACAAATGCAGGATGCTCCATGTAAGACATAAACATGCTACAATTCCAAGCAAGAAATCATGCTTGATAACGAGCTATACTCATGCTAACGGTCTCACACAGAATACCTTTGGTTTAGCACTTAGATTTGCAGCATAATTGCCTCCTGCTTTGGTGAGGTGTATAGAGGGCTCTTCCTTTGGATCTCCAAAGGGAAAACACTCCATAATGTTTTGAAATGGGCTAGCTAATATTTTTTTCCCATTTCACAACACCTCATGATTTTGCAAAGTGATTTAGCTACAAAGTTTCCTCACTTTGAAAAACCCAAATATCATAACCTCCTCAAGGAAGGTTGGGCATGCCAAAGCAAGGAGAGATTGGGACTCCAACCCATTGAGACTTTGTTTTATAGTTTACATAAGGAAATAATTAGGTTCTATTAGGGGTTCAACCACATATAGATATCCTAATCCTAGGATCTCCTCTAAAAAAACAACAATCAATCGCAAAGGAATGTGGCTACATCGACTAATGTCGGTCAATGCACTCACCTAGTGTGTGCCACTAAACCCACATGTCTATCAAGACTAACCCCAGGGCTAGCTAAGAAGAAAAAGGCAAATGGTCCAAGGAGTTTATACGATCGCATTGATTGATGGTTGTCCAATGAAGTTTGTGAAGAATCTCTCCTCGAGAGGGTAGAGGACGTCCACACTTTTCATGTTGTGACGTCGTTGATTTCCATTGATAGTGAGGCACTCTAGTGTGGCTTTCGATGAGGAAATGAAGGACCATGAGGTCCTTCAGTGGAGAAGCTTATCGGCGGCAGAAAAGATGCATGCAAGAGGGAGTGGTTCTGCCCTAGGTCGTACGAGCGAAGGAGATGGTTGTTCAAAGAAGGCTTTACTGGCAGAAGAGGAAGCAGAGGGCTTTGATTAGGAGAAACTGAAGAAGGTGCAAGGGATCTGGGATCCTACTATAATTTTGCATGAGAGAGGGTTGGGGCCGGCGGGAGCGGGTTGTCTGCATCTAGAGAGGCTGGTGGGATGTCACCAGCAAGTACAGAAAACATGTGTGAGAAACCAGCATAAGCAAGGGCATGAGGCCANCAGTGGAGTCTCTAGAAAAACTATTCGCATGTGGAGAAGGTATGGAAGAGAAAATGATGCACATGAGCTTTAAGGTATCCCACTTGTGATGAAATACAATATCAATGAATGGTATAACGCCCCGAGGAACGCAAATATTACCTTATGACGGATCCAATCCCAAAGTGATTGTTTCATTACTCTGGAAGGTTACTAAAACCATTTTTTCCTCGATCCTAAAATAATAATGTTTATTTTAGTTCTAGGGTCCAATATCTCTGAAGAGATGAGCCTCCTTAGTTAATTACATCTTTGAAAATAATAATTTCTAATAAAAACTCTGGATTAAAATAGTGTTACTCATTTTTGCAAAGGAAAATATTAGATATCAAGATTGGTACATAGAAATTCAAGTGGAATAGCTCAAATTATGAACAATTATTATTGGAAACCAATAGAAGAAAATAAAGAACATTGGATATTGAAAGACCTAGTGGAAGCACTAGTCTACTAATATACCAAAAATATATGTTTTTTTAGACTCATATTTTATACTCATTTTTTTGGTGATATTGCACTTTAATGGAGGGTATTTTTCATGTTTTCTTACAGGTTGTTGATTTTTAGGACTTGGAGCAAAAAAAAAGCAAAAATAATGAAATTTGGAGTCAAAATGGAGAATATGAAAATTTGTTCAACACCGACGACGCCAAATTGTGCTTTGACTGCGTCGTTTGACAGAGAGCAGCGAAGTAAATAGAAGACCACTGGCCAGTGCTGATACAGACCTTGTTTCTAGATTATTTAAAAATTTTAGAAGCTTTTTGAAGATTTTTTGGATGCACCTATCAGAGAACCAACTCTAGGCTTTATTTGGGGCCGAAATTGATCAGAAAAGGGACTCTTCCTGACTTCTCATTGCCCAAAATTCAACCTCCTATGCACTACACACTCTTACATTTCACTCCACAACTATTTAGAGTCTATTATTCATATAATTTAGAGTTTTTGTGGCGAGATTAAGTGTGAATTCTTCTCTAAAAGTTGTTGGAGAAGGAGAAAAGTAAGAAATTTCTTCTTCCTACATTTCCTAGGAGAGGCTACAAGGGATTTGCTTTGAGAAAGAGTTTCAGATAACTGTTGTTTGTTTAATAGTGTTGTATGAACTTTCTTTTATATATGAAATTTGTGTTTTGTTGTATCTTTCTCATGAAGTCTGAGTAGTTTCCTTTATCTTTCTCCCAACTCTGAGAAATGGTAAAATGAAGAGATAATATGAATGTGTCAATATTAAAATATAAAATAAATTGTGATGATTTTTCAACTTCGAACTTAATTTACTTTTTAATTTGGTCAATTGAATTATTAAAATTTGTTGTGAAACATACGATCCGAGAGATGAAGTTTGAGTTCTATAACAGAGTGAGGATCATATTTGGTTCCATGAAGGAGAATTTCATTGTTGGGTGTAGAATTGAAGATTTTAGGGTGACTAAAAATCCTCAATTCAGTCTTAGTGTTTAAGAACTAAAGCAAGAGTTAGCCTTTGGGGGAACGGAAGTGGGAGCTTTAGAGTGGGAGCCAGTATCCTCCTAGCCTAACCACGGATTTAGAAACTAAATCTGGGATTAGCCAATTATTTTCTATAACACTGTATCAGGGTAGAAAATTAAAACTTCTCCTATTTTGGCACAATACATATTCTAACAATTTATCTCATCTCATTTTACCAAAATCTCATTGTAGTGGGAAAGATGTTTTTTCACATAAGAAATCTTCATCACATAAACATCGAAAATCTCATTGTAGTGGGAAAGATGTTTTTTCACATAAGAAATCTTCATCACATAAACATAGTTTAATAGTTAAATAGTTTAATAGTTTAGTAATTATTGTTTAAACTTTGCATTTCAATTTTCCTAGTAGTTAATATATTTTGTTCTAATAATATCTCAACATTCAAAATTAGAGATAGTGATTTCATTTTTATTTTCTGTGAATTTCCTAGTTAATTTATCATTTTAAATTTAAACCCTCTCGATGGGATCGATATTTGGGACTTAAATAGAAAGTCATTTATTACTTGATAACGATACGTATACTTGCATATAATCCCAACATTAATTGTTTAAATTTCTTAATTATATACAGAGCATCAAGTTTTTGGCACCGTTACATAGCGGAGTCAACTTTATAATTTTTACACAACTATATTTCTTGGGATCAAGTTTTTGGCGCCGTTGTCGGGGGAAGGTAACGGTAAATTAAATAGATTTGGTAAATTATGAAATTTAGATATATATATATATATAATCAAAAAAAATTAAAAAATCAAAAATCCAAAAAGAGATATTTTTATTTAAGAGTTATTTTTAAGAAATTTTTTTTGCTTATTATATTTGTTTATGTGAAATATTGGATCTAAGAATTTAGTACCTTACAATTCAAAATTAGAATGTACTATTAGAGAAATTCAAAAACAACAAAAAGAAATTAAAATTTTGAACAAAATGGCGAATAATTTAGATAATCAAATAAATAAAAATTAACAAAGACCTTTAAAAGATTATGATAATCCAAAATTTTGTACTTCACTTAATTATTCAAAATTCTGATGTTGTTTCTAATTCATTTCAGCTTAAACCTGCTATTATCCAAATGGTACAAAATAATCAGTTTGGAGGAATACAACTGAAGATCCTAACTTACATCTTACTAGTTTTCTTGAAATATGTGCTACTTTTAAATATGACGGAGTGTCTAATGATGTTGTTAGGCTTAGACTTTTTCCTTTATTGTGCTACATTTAAATATGACAGAGTGTCTAATGATGTTGTTAGGCTTAGAATTTTTCCTTTTTCATCCAATGCTTAGTTAAATTCATTAGCAATTGTATCTATCAGAACTTGGGGAGAACTATCACAAAAATTCTTGGCTAAATATTTTCTACCCTAAAAAACCGCTAAGCTTAGAAATGATATTACATCTTTTTGTCAGTATGAAGCTTGAAAAAGATTTAAAGATCTTCTTAGAAAATGTCCACACCATGATTTATCAGATTGGTTAATAATTCAAAAATTTTACAATGGATTAGTGGGATCACTTAGATCTATTATAGATGCTACTGCAGGTGGATCACTAATGTCAAAACCTTTTGATGAAGCATACTCTTTAATAGAAGAAATGACTACTATCAATTTTCAATGGCCGACTGAAAGGGTAAATCCTAAGAGAGTAGCTAGTATTTATGACTCTGATGTAATGTTTATTTTAGCATCTCAAATTGTTGCTATTTGAAAAAGATTGATCAAATTTGAGTGAACTATTCTAAAATACCCCCAATATTAGAGGAAAATTTGCTAGGACAGATAATTGATACTCAATCATCTTATGAAACTTTGAATGCTATAAATAATCGAAATAAAAATCCCTATTCTAATTATTATAACCCTAGATGGAAAAATCACCCTATCTTTAGTTGGAATAATTATAAAAATTCGGTGAACCCCTCCAAAAATTTGAAAAACTAAGGAAATCCTAATTATCGACCTTATAATCCTCCTAGATTTAACTTTTACCCTAACCCATAAGTTAAGGAAAAGAAGTTGACGATGGAAGAAGTAATGTTGAATATGAAAAGTCAAATACAAAATCAAGGGGCTGCTATTAGAAATATTAAAAATCAATTAGGAAATATTCCTACTACACTTAGTAACAGACCTACAGGAATTCTTCTGAGTAATGTGGAAGTTAATCTAAAAGATCAAAATAAGGTGCAAATTAAAGTTATTCAATTATGAAGTGGAAAAGAAGTTGAAACAAGAATCCAAAGAGAAACTAAAGTTAATGAAGTAATGAAGAAATGGAAAATGACCACAATGAAAATAAACAAACACAAGTTTCCTTAAAAAAACAATTACCTCTGTTTCCTCAACGACTGAAGCATAAAAATAAAGATAAACAATTTACAAAATTTTTGGAAATCCTTAAGAGGTTAACGATAAACATTCCTTTCGTTGAAGCTTTGGAAAAAATGTCAAGTTATGTGAGATTTATGAAGGATATACTAAATAAGAAAAGAAAGTTTGCAGATCACGAGACCGTTGCACTCAATGAAGAGTGTAGTGCTATTATTCAGAAAAAGCTTCCTGAAAAATGAAAAGATCATGGCAGTTTTATTATACCTTGTGCTATTGGTGAAAAGTTTTTTTGAAAAGCCTTATGTGATTTAGGAGCGAGCATCAATCTTATGCCTCTATATATTTTTAAACGCTTAGATTTGGGAGAGATTTCATCTAATACTATAACTCTTCAGTTAGTTGATCGATCAATAATGTATCCAAAAGGAGTTATAGAAGATGTATTAATTAAAGTGGATAAAATTTTTTTCCTTGTAAACTTTATAGTATTAGATATGGAGGAAGATAAAGAAATTTCTATTATTTTGGGAAGACCGTTTCTTGCAATAGAGAGAGCTGTAATAGACGTGCAAAAAGGATAATTAATAATGAGACTTAACGATCAAGAAGTAACATTTAATATTTCAAAAGCTATGAAATATCCTGCAATAGAAAAAGATAATGAATGTTTTAGGATGGAAGTTACTAATTATCTGAGTAATGAGCAATTTAAGGAAGAGTTTGAAGACAAATTAAGGCAAGGAGAATTTTTTGAGAACGAGAACGAAATAAAAGAAAAAGATTTAGATTATATTCAGGACAAATTTGAAACTTTAAATTTTTTGGAAAATGATAATAAAAGTTTTATTCCTTCAAGTATTAAAGCACCTAAACTTGAACTGAAAGTATTACCCGCCCATTTAAAATATATGTTTTTAGGAGAGTCATCTACATCGCATGTTATTGTATCTTCTGAATTAACTGAAATTCAAGAACAAAAATTAATAGAGACGTTAAAAAGATATAAAAAGGCTTTTGGATGGACTTTAATAAATATTAAAAGAATTAGTCCTTCAATTTGTATACACAGAATTCTATTAGATGAACAATATAAACCTAAAGTTGATCCGTAGAGGAGATTAAACCTAATAATGAAAGAAGTTGTTAAAAAAGAAATCTTAAAATGGTTAGATGCTGGAATTATATATCTATTTCAGACAGGCTTGGGTGAGTCCAGTTCATTGTGTTCCGAAGAAAGGAGGAGTGACTGTTGAAGAAAATGAGAAAAATGAATTAATTTCAATAAGACAAGTTACTGGTTGGCAAATTTGTTTAGACTATAAAAAATTAAACATGGCCACCAGGAAAGATTACTTTCCTTTACCCTTTCTAGACCAAATGTTGGATAGATTTGCTAGAAATAAATATTATTATTTTTTAGATGGATATATCGGTTATCACCAAATTCTAATTACTCTAAAGGATCAAGAGAAGACAACATTTACAAGCTCTTATGGAACATTTGCTTTTCGTACAATGTTTTTTGGACTATTTAATGCACCTGCAACATTTCAAAGATGTATGATGTCAATATTTAACAATTTGATTGAGCATGGAATGGAAATATTTATGGATGATTTTTTTGTATTTAGAACTTTGTTTGAATTATGTTTAAATAATTTAGAAAAGGTTTTGAAAGTATGTGAAAGAATTAATCAAGTACTAAATTGAAAAAAATGTCAATTTATGGTTGCAGGAGGAATTGTACTTGGGCATAAAATTTCTAAAAATGGTGTGGAACTAGATCCTACAAAAATTCAAGTTATTAAAAAATTACCACCACCGAGTACCGTTAAAGGGATAAGAAGCTTTTTAGGACATGTAGGTTTCTACAGGCGTTACATAAATTTTTTTTAAAAAAATAACTAAGCTATTATGCTAACTTTTAAAAAAAATATGAAATTTGATTTTAATGAGGAATGCATAAAAGCATTTGAATTATTGAAAGAAAAATTTTTCACTGCACCTATAATAGTTTCACCTAACTGGGAAAAATCATTTGAAATAATGTGTGATGCTAGTAATTATGTTATTGGGGTTGTTTTAGGACAAAGACACAACAAGGTTTTTAAGGTAATATATTACGCTAATAAAACTCTAAATAATGCTCAAATTAATTACACTACTACTGAAAGAGAGTTATTAGCTATTGCAATGCCATTGATAAATTTATACCATATTTAATTGGAATAAAATGTGTAGTGCATCCGGATCATTCTGCTATTAAATACTTATTGCAAAAGAAGGATGCTAAACCAAGATTAATTAGAAAAATGTATAGTGCATACAGATCATTCTGTTATTATATACTTGATGCAAAAGAAGGATGCTAAATCAAGATTAATTAGATGGATACTTCTTTTGCAAGAGTTTGATTTTATCATAGTTGATAGAAAGAGAAATGACAATAAAATAGCTGATCATTTGTCTAGACTAGAAAAAAAAATATTAACTAATTTTGTAAATGAAATTTTAGAAAATTTTCTTGCTGAACAATTATATAGAATTTATAAAATAGGTACATCATGGTTTGTTGATATAGTAAATTATATTGTAAGTGATATTCTACCATCAGATATTAAAAATTAACAATTAAAGAAATTTATATATGAATCAAAATTCTATTTTTAGGATGACACATATTTATATAAACAATGTAAAGATCTAAATATTAGAAGGTGTGTGTCTTACGAAGAAACTCAACAAATAATTAAAAGATGTCATGATTGAAGCTATTGTTGTACCTAGATGTGATGCTTGGAGTTTCTCTAAATTTTTAATTAAAAATATTTTTACAAGATATGGAATGCTGAGAGTAATTATTACAGATAGAGTATCTCATTTTTAGAAATAAGAAAATCGAAAAATTGATTAAGAAATATGATATTATGCATAGATTCTCTACTGCTTATCATCTTTAGACTACCGGTCTAGTAGAGATATCAAATCGTAAAATAAAATGAATTTTAGAAAAAGCTGTAAATTCTTATAAATTGGATTGGCCTGCTAGATTAGACACTGCATTATGGGCATATAGAACTGCTTATAAAACTTCTATAGGAATGTCCCCCATATAGACTTATTTTTGGAAAAACATGTCACTTATAGTAGAATTAGAGCATAAAGCATTTTGGGCTATTAAGGAATTTAATTTTAATCTAAAAGATGCTAGTGAGAATGTTTTGCAACTCAATGAACTTGAGGAGATTAGAAATGAAGCATATGATAATGCGAAAATCTATACTATTATAACTCAATGAACTTGAGTAGATTAGAAATCAAGCGTATGATAATGCAAAAATTTATAAAGAAAAAATGAAAAAATGGCATGATCAAAAGATTATTAAAAAGAAGTTTAAACGTGGACAAGAAGTTTTATTATATAATACAAGATTGAGATTATTTCTGGGAAAACTGAAATCCAGATGGTTAGAATCATTTAAGGTGATTAAAGTCTATCATTATGGAACTGTTGTTATTAAAGATCCTAAAACCAGAAAGATCTTTAAAGATAATGGTCATCGATTGAAACATTATTATGAAGAACACATACCATAATTTAAAGAATTTTTAATGTTAAGTCAACCTAACTAAACAAATGGTACATTGGGCTGACGACGTTAAACCAAGTGCTTTGTGGGAGGCAACCCATATATATATATATATATATATATATATNAGTGTTTTATATATTAGGAAATATTATTCTTACACAATTTTGTATATCATAAATTAAGAAAAATCTTTGTATTGGAGGAAAATTTGGAATCAAATTGAAAAAAAAAAGAACGGACGTAGAATTGGCTCTAGTGTCGACGGCACCACTATAACCAAGCTCTGGCAGCGACAGCGCTATCGGGAGCGCCAACAGCGCTATCAGCAGTGCCGACAGTGTTGCAAGCAGTTTCGTGCGGTTTGACAAATTTGGCAAACTTTGGTGGGATGGAACGAAGGAATAACCGTCAGGAGGTGTTTTTAAAGTCCTAAAAACTGCCTTAGACTACTAGAAACTTCCTATTTTTGAATTTCATGGCTTTGAATTCTAGAAATACTTTTAGGTATAGAGTTTTCAATAGAAGAAAGTTTATCAGTTTTGACGCGCAGAGATTATACGACAAAGTTATTACGAAGAAGAGACTTATCAAGAAGAGAGGTTTTGTGAATCATGGCTTAATTAATCCAAGTTCTCTGATTAATAAAATCATTGTACAAAGATGATGGGAAGTTTTATGCTACACTACTGCTGTAGATGTTGTACCAATTGTGAAAGAATTCTATGACAACTTGCATGGAATTACCCAAGGAGTTATCTTCGTATATGAGGTAAGGCTGTACTATTTACTCCGGTTTGAATCAATGAATTGTATATGATAGAAAACATTCCAATCTTTCATTATACAAATTTCATCCCAACAAGAGATTTTATGCATGTCCATAATTTTATAACAACAACAACAACAAAAACAACAACAACAAAGGCTTAATCCCACTAGGTGGGGTCGGCTACATGAATCCTTTTTCTCCATTGAGTCCTATTTAGTGTCATATTTTCATTTCCTTCTAGTAAATTAAGATCATTTTTTATACAATAAGCCCAAGTCTTCCTAGGTCTACCTTTGTCTTTCTGGTAAATTAAGATCATTTTTAATACAATAAGCCCAAATCTTCCTAGGTCTACCTCTGCCTTTCCTTAACGCAAGTCGAATCTAAAACATCTACTCTCCTAATCGGATCATCTAATGGTCGACGTTTAATATGTGACTAAACCATCTAAGACGACTTTCTCTAATTTTGTCCGTCACAGGAGCTACACCAACCCTATCATGGTAACCATCTAAGACGACTTTCTCTAATTTTTTCTGTCACAGGAGCTACACTAACCTATCACAAATATATTCATTCCGCATTTTGTCTCTCAGTGTAAAGCCACTCATCCACCTAATCATTCTCATCTCGGCAACACTTAACTTATTATTATGCTTCTCTTTTAAA
>JXCR01131521.1:30472-46473 GCA_002079205.1 Phalaenopsis hybrid cultivar
TAAAAAAAAAATTGTGATTGCTATGTATGAAGTTTTCAGTGACAGGGAAGTTGTGGCCAAAGCTCTATGAGATCCGGCTGCGCCCTGTAACTCCCCCATTTGATGGTAATATAGAGAAAATTTGTCCGATTAAGGGCTTCAAATGAGAAGATTTAAGCCATTAGGTATGAATTTCCTGCATTTTTTAATTATTCCTTCATAATATGATATGCATAGATTTATGTATTTATATAATAAATGATAAAATATTCAATATGAGAAAATAAAATCTCCTTTTTGATGCCTTATGATACAATAATTTTGGTGGTTTATCGAGTTAAAAATATATCGTTTTTGGCTTGGAATGGGCAAAAATCTGAGTGCAAAATNAGGCGTCGGTGTAGCAGCCCTTGCACACTTTTCACTGTATTCAGGCTATACAGCGCGTCACTTCCAGGGGACGCCCTAGTACTTACACAATGATCAAAAGGATTCATGTCATGATTTTTTTCGACAAGTTTTACGCTGGTTGTCAACTACCTAACGACAATTTTATGACGGATGAAAATGATAACTGAGAAATCTGATATGAGGGATATGTTAGTTTCTCTGCTTCATTGCTTAATCCAATATTGAAACAGTGGCATTTCTTCATTTCTGCAAAATTACTCCCTACCATGAAGATTAGTAAAGTCACCAAAGAAAGTACTATTTTAAATTATTACATTCAAATGGAAAAGCCCATTGATGTAGGATCTATCATTTTTAAATCTGTTATGGGTATTATTATGAATGGCCTATATATGGACTGGGGCATCCTTCCACAATTTTCCCACTTAGCAATTGAAATGAAATATAAATATATTAGGAATTGAAATGAAGCATTCAATGTTATCTTAGATCATTCATCACATGCTTTAACTCATTAATGCCACAAATAGTTGGAAGTTCACTCGCTTTGGAAAAGATAATAAAAAAAATTGAAAGAGAACTTCAGAGTATTTCAAATGTAATAGGAAATCTTAAATACATTTTCAATCACATAGATTAGAGGATGAAGGAGAATGTTGATCATACTGAAATAATTGAAGCAGGATTAATGCAGATGTTCAAGGAAAAAGGATGGATTGAAGAAAATTCGACTGATCAATTCCCGTACCGACCTTTCTACAATTTGTATGTTCATTACCAGTTTATGGGAGATATTAGAGGAGGAGAAAATATTGAATATGAGGCAAAATAATTGAAGAATTTGAACTCTCTACTAGTTTATAATACTTACGTATTTAATTAATTGCGTGGATTTGATTTAGTTTGCTTTGCTTTAGATTCTAAACTTTAATTGTGTGTATAGTTTTGTGTCAGTGTTCTAGTATTGTGGCTTGATTTCGATGCCGAATTATAATTTAGTTTGTTTTATGTGTGTGAATGTGTGATTAGAAAAATGTATTTGTAAAGTGTATTTTCATATATAAAAGATAATTTAGAGTTGTTTGTGAAAATGTTTGTTTGTGAATTATTGTTAGATGAAAATTAGTATTGAAAAAGATAAAATAAACTTTGGAGTAAATTGAAAGAAAATTGAAATTTGAAAAAAATCGAAAAATGGATTTTTAGGCCTTCAACACCGACGGCCCTGGCATGGGCGCCGACAGCACCCTCAACCCGAGAATAGCCTAAACCCCTTAAAATTCGTGATTTGCACCGTAAAAGTCAATTTTTACCCTTTGAGTCACCTTCAACCTCTGATTTTTGCACCTACGGCTTGCTATTGCTCGAATTTAAGGCGATTTTGAGGCAAAGGAAGTTTGAATTACATCTTTTCTAGGTAAGAGCTACACTTTGAACTAAAAATTTTTTATTTCCACCAAGGATTTATCTCACATTACCGAGATCCAAAAAATTTGGATTTTTTTTAAAGATTTTGAGAAAATCCTTTTGTGAAGAACTCTTACTTAGTAGATTTAAGTATAAAGCGTTTCACATTATGATTTTTGAAATTTTGGGAATTTATTTGGATTTTTATTAAATTTTCTTAGATTTACCATGGCACGTAGAATGGGCAAAGGGAATAGAAAAGTGGATTATGACAAACAAAAATTTGTCAGCTCCAAGGCTAGTGCTCATTTCCATAGTCTACTTGAAAATAAAAAAGTGATTTCAGATCGAGGATTTAAAAATCTGGGAGGAGAAGTCGAGAGATTAATCAATGCTCGGCAGTGGGAAATTTTTTGTTATTTTACTGTCGAGAATATTATTGGTGTAATAATGGAGTTCTATGTCAATTTTAAAGATACTACTGAAGACTTTGTTTTTATTCATGGGAAAACGGTGGAGTTTTCTCAAAGAAAGATTAATAAAATTTATCAGTTTGAAGATGTGTACAGTATAAATATTTGTCTACTATGAATGAAGCCTTGCATGAGGTTATTTCTTTTATTACTGATGAAAGAGGAACCTGGAAGGTGAAGAATGGTGTTGAGGTAAACTTTCCTCTTTCTATGTTAAATGTAGTATCTAAGGTCTGGCACTACTTTATTTCTGGAAGAATGATACCAACAAATCATCATAGTGAGGTTACAAAGGATAGAGCCATCCTGAACTTCTGTATCCAGTAGGTGATGAGGATAAATGTAGACTCTATTATTTATATGAACAGTCGATTTATTGCTTTGGGAGAAACCACTGGTGGTTTAGCACACCTAGTGGTTTAGGATAAATGTAGGCTCTATTATTTATATGAAATCAGACATAGGACAGCTAAGCATCTACAGATAAAACAAGACAAATCAGTACATAATTAAAAGAAGGTGACTAAGGGCAACCACACATCAAAAATAAAAGATAATGGGACAGCCAAGCATCTACTCCTCATACAGCCTGACATAGACCTACTAGAGTCCTATTGGTGTCTTTTCTTTCTAGGTGTCTTTTACTCATTCATTATTAATTTAAGGATCACCATTTTAGCTCCATCACCTTATTGGGGTTCAAACTCACTTTTTGATGTTCATCCTTTCTATGTTATTCACTTGAGATTCATTTTTGTTATTGATGCTCATCCTTGTGTTAAGGTTCATCCTCACTCCGTCTTTCAATAAGCACCATTTCAGATACACTGAGCATCCCAACCAACCAATAAGGACAATCTAAACACTAGACTCAACAAAAAGGAAAGCCTATGTTAACTACAACACCTGTGAAAAGTGTTAGCATAAAAATCATAATAAACAAATACATGAAACATATGTCATTTGAACCTAGCACCACGCTATGGTTTCAGACCCCTCTGTAGAAAATCATTTCAGTAGGGTAAAGGTTTTCCTAACAGGTTGTTGTCTATTTAAATGTTAATCAACTTAAATGTCCATCTACAACGGTAAAACACAAAGCATCATCCACATCTGATTCAAGCATGAAATCAGTGCTCATAAAGAGGAAGAAAAGGGAAGACACACACAAGTATGATCAGCCTAACCTAGATCTAGGTTTGTGAGCTTGCAAAGACATCTAATAGTGTGGTACATGAATTTGTCATTTTGTCTTTTACGTTAAAGTTGTAGTTCATGTTGAAATTTAATTTATTACCATTAGGAGGTTAAAGTTTGAATGACTTAATATTGTGCAATTATATTCAAATTTAATATTTTAGTTAAGTTTAATTTTTAATTAATGTTAAAAAGAGTGTTGTAAAGGGTGGAACACACCTAATAAAGGGTTCCAATATGCATAACTTTCTAATCCTAGCAAGGAAGAGCACCTTATTTTGTGAAAATAAAACACACTTTCCTGAATATCTATGAGTGTTTAAATCGGCCGTGGAAGGCATTAATAACCCTCTTCAAGACGGAATAATGCAGTGCGGAGGTAAAGTAATGCAACCACAACATGAACTTGAGAAGAATATTCCTACCACGTTACGCCCATTTTAATCGTCTGTGAAAGACATAAATAACGCGCGTAAGTGGCAGAATAATGCAATGATGAAGGGGAAGTAACATAGGCGGGACCGAAGTAACGTGGTAGAAATATTCCCACCACATTATGCTCGGGTTAATCGAGGCACGTAATTGGTTTTCATATTATTTTTAATATTTCTCGTGTTACAAAGGTGTTATGAATGTGTTATTGGATTGTTCTTCAGGTGTATTCGGCCAATGAATGTGTTATTGGACTGTTGTTTACATGTATTGGTGTTATTCATGCGTTATTGGATAGCTCTTCTGATATATTTGCAAAAATATTGTTGTTATAACATGAACAACACAACAACTAAATATTTATAGGAATTTAACGCTTAAGGAATTGTCCAATTGCTCATTTAAGTGGAAAAATCGTCATGCAAACAATTTACGCATTTCAATAAACAAAATAATAATTACAATGATTTATAATACATTAATGCTCGGTAATCGAATCCATCAAGAACCCAATGAACATTTGAGTTGATATTTGTGATGGATAATAATCTTGTCATGTTGTAAAGAGAACAAGTATTAGAATAACCGATTATAGAAATGCCTCAAATAGAAGAGATGTTGGATTTTTAGTGATTTAACTTGCTAAGAAAGTCAGGCAAATTTGGATTGGATGGAATAGTAGGCTCCCGGCTTGTAGATTGTTCTAGATCTTTTCCTGTACGCAGAACTTATGGTTACAGTAAGCAAATAAAAACATAGTTGGAGTAGTTTTTAAAATGTACAGATATATACTTTTGGATCTCTTATTCTTCTCCTATGAACCTTTTAGCCTAAAAGTTGAAACACCTTTTGACCTCATCTTTGCTGGGCCAGCCACAGTGCGATCTATATTTAATGGTTTTTTCTTCTTCGTTTTTCTCTTAACGTTAAGTGTTTCTCCAGCTTTTGTTTCGTTAAGATCAACTAATAGCTTTTTAAATGTTCCCAGAGCAGCTGCTTGTTAAGTTTGTCATCTTCTGCTTTACCTTTTGACCTCATCTTTGCTGGGTCAGCCACAGTGCGATCTATATTTAATGGTTTTTTCTTCTTTGTTTTTCTCTTAACATTAAGTGTTTCTCCAGCTTTTGTTTCGTCAAGATCAACTGATAGCTTTTTAAATGTTCCCAGAGCAGCTACTTGTTAAGTTTGTCACCTTTTGCTTTATTTATTAGTTGATATGCAAACTTTTGAGATTGAGAATGGAATAGTAGGCCACTAGAGGAAGCAGACACCATTTAGGACTCCGTGAGATGTTTGTATTCAAACCTATTATAGATGTCCCTTTTCGCATGAACAGACCATAGCAATAACAAATATTTCTCAGGGATCATATTTATTTTAAGCACATTAAGAAGATGTTGTGCATGTGAACACAGTAGCCCCTTCATTTCAAACATCCTACTACTACAAGTTACATTGGAATTAACTCTGTCAAAATTCACTATCCATGTCTTTGATTTGTCATCATTATCCAAATTGCGTATATAATACTTTGACCCACTTTCTACGGTGAACTCTTGCTAGAACATTGAGTAAAGCTTTTTCATATAAAATGAGGAAGCTTGTCTCAAAACTAGGTTGACTTTCCCAATCGGCGTAGTGGCAGACTGACCACATTTGAAATATTCATCATTTTTGTTCCTGCACCATGATTTCATTATATTTTCAAGGCCGACAAAATAATCCGTCAAAGATATTGTGGGCTTCAAAACACCATGGAATATATTATTTGTGAACTCACTTCTTTGAGTTGATAGGATTCTCATTCCAAATATTTCTTTATTGAAGGCAGTGGATCATTTGTGTCTGATTTTGTACATGTCATGCAACCACACATTACTGTGTAGGTCACCGACTTCAATCATTAATGACCAAATATCTTTGAACTCCTCCTCTGAATCACATTCACTCATGCATTTATGAAATAGACCAGTGACGCTCTTGATAGCAACTCCACAATGCACTTTTGGAGTAATTTTTTTGTAGATATGTCATTGGCATAATCTGTGTTGTGTTTGTGGAAGACATTCTTCAATGGCCCTTGACATAGCTTGGTCTTGATCGATGAAAATACTTATTGGATGCTTGTCACCCATTACTCTTATGAAAGCTTTAAATAACTATTTAAATGAATTAAGAGTCTCCTCATATAAGAAGTCAACCCCAAACAGGATGTTTTGCCAATGGTGATTAATTCCCACAAAAGGAGCGCAACATAAGTTATACTTATTTAATCTATAGCTCCTATCAAAAATTATTACATCACCAAGATACTCTTAATCTAGCTTGGATAACCCATCACTCCAAAAAAACACTTGTTAATCTACCATGCAAACATGCTATCGTCAGTTTGCCTCTCCATGAACAATTGTATTAGAGAGTTGACATCTCCTTGTTAAATTTTTTCTCTTCTTTCTCATTGAATGAAATTGAATGCATCCCTCTTCTTGCATTCCAAATTCTTCACTCCCCCAACCACAAGAGCAATGAAGTTATATGCATTTGTTGCTTTGATGTCTGCTCATGTCATCGATCTCAGCACATCTGCATTAGGTCACTTATCCTTCTACTAGAACGAAGAAGATGCTTATCACCAGATTCAGCCAATAGATGGTTGTGAATTTTAATGAATTTTTGTACTGTCCACTTACCTTCAAGATCAAATGCATAGCGAACCATGGCTTAACAGTCAGTCCTTGTGTCTGCCTTTTTGTACTTTACTGTATTCATAAGGTTAGACTCCTTGTGACCAGCTTTTGCGCAAAGGAAATCTTTGGACTTCCTTTTCTTAGAATTCAGCCAATAGTTGTTGTGGTCCTTCTGAACACTAAATCCTACATGATGTGCATAGGCACAATAGGTTTCATAAGCCTTTTGCTCACTGTGGACAATGGTGATAAGAAACTTCTCTGCAAATGGATCACTGCAAATAGTTTTTTGCTCACATGACTGCACATTTTCACAAATTAAGTTCATTTTTAGCAAGATGAGATAAACCCAAATAACACTACAAATCACTAAATTAATCAACCATCACAGAACACCTCATCAAGACCTTAATCAAAACCTGAATAACAACACATTTATAAAGTAAGAATAACATAATATCACGAACACAAACGTTCATAACACCAGTGTAATACCATAATAACACCAGAATAACACCACAAATAGCAACCATATTACCAATATCATTTACATCAGAACAAAACCACAACTATACCACATGAACAAACCTAAAACCTAATATCAAAAAATAGAGTAACCCCAGCATAGCACCAAAATAACACTAGAATAATACAGTAAAACCTAACATAAAGCAAACTAGAAAATAACACCACAATAACAACCAATATAATACACAAGATAAACCTACCAGTAACATCACTAAACCAACCATAACACTACAGTAATGGAAGAATAACACAATAACATATTTAAATAACACATCAACAAAACTACCAAAATACACCATATTACCATTACCATCTACAGCTGAAAAAAACCACTATTAGACGGCATTAACAACTTTGAACCCTAAACCAAAACAAAAACCTAAGTAACTCGGTGTAATACCATAATAACACCATAAAACCTAGCAAGCTTGCATAAGAGTAACACTGAACTAAAACCCCTAAACAGCATCAGAACAAAAGGAAAACCTAGCCTCATTCTAAACATACCAAATAAAAAATAAAAAACACCATGAATTATCAAAATAACACCATTATCACACAAATCAAACAACAATAACGTAGCCCTGAGACAGAAACCTAAAACCCTTAAAAACTCACTTCGTCATCGAAGTTCAGAGAAAATGCAGGCTTCATTGTATCCAACATTTCGTCATTCGACAAGGAATCCATCAAAGGCGTGAACCCTAAACCAATAGAACAATAGGTGCTCAGCCATGCACAAGAAAGAAAAATAGCCAGGCGATACGCCGAAAACCTTTTTGCGAATTGGCTTTGGGTCCAGCCGGGCAACTGCACAAGCTTTTTTTTTTTTTGGTGGGTTCATGTTGCCACGTGTCTCCATCGCATTGGACTCTGAATGAATCTCTACATTCTGAGTCCTGATAGAATAATAGTCTGGACTATCTTATGATAGATTTTTTATCGAAAATCTTTGAGTTTAACTTTAGGATTAATTGATATATGAATCAATTGACTAGTTTGTGTTTAAGTTCAAATTTTATGTTTCTATTAATTTTGTTTGGGCATTTTCATACATACCACCCAATCCACATGTATGAGAAAACTGTCATATATCTAAATGTTTCATTTTGTTTTGATTTCATATTTTTATTCAATTGATGACTTTTATTTTAGTTTTAGGGTTATATTAATTCATACTTAATTTTGATTTTGATTATGTTTTATATTTATTTTATTCCAATTTTGATTTATTTNAAAAAAAATACACTCTCAAACTTACAATTAGGATTTAAACAAAAGCATGAACTCAAACGAAATCAAATTTAAACTTCAACTAAGATTAAACACAAGTTATAATATAAGATATGACATAAACAATAAAATTANGATTTATTTTAGATTTAAGTTGGTTTAATTCAATTCAAATTAATAATTTGATTTTAGTTTATGTTTGATTTATATTTATTGTTTATGTCATATCTTATATTATAACTTGTGTTTAATCTTAGTTGAAGTTTAAATTTGATTTAGTTTGAGTTCATGCTTTTGTTTAAATCCTAATTGTAAGTTTGAGAGTGTATTTTTTAATTTTAATTTTAAATTTTAATCAAGATAAATTTAGAATAGATTTTAGTTCGACTTTAGTTGTGCTTTAATTTATGTCTTAGTTCAAGTCATGGAATTTTAAATTAATTTGATTTTAATGTTAATATCTTAGTTATTTTATTATTATTATTTATTTATTAATTATTATTATTATTATTATTATTATTATTATTATTATTATTCTCAAAATTATCATAGCCTCAACGCACTCAAAAAGAAGTCTGTTTTGAGCGTGAACGGCCTCATATGGATTGTTTAGACAATGCGGACACACTCGGGCAATCTATTTTGTTGCTCAAAAACAATATTGAATTATCATAACCTCGATGCACTCAAAAACAATATTGAATGCACTTTATGAATTCTTTTATCAAATATACATGTTACTTAACAGATATTCACACTCTAAGGTCGTTGATGTACAATATACTATATGAAGATAAAAAAAAAAAAAGATTCACTAAGGAGTATATTGAACTGTGTTGAGTCCTTCTTCCAAGTGATTCTCAGCTTTTAACTTACCTTTCATAGGGTAGGCTTCGGTGCCCCTGTTCAAAACAAAAAAAATCAAACATACTTAACACTTGACAGAGCTATATATAATTTATACCGTTAGGAATTTTAACCAAATTATTGGTTTTTGATTTCACATGATGACGTTGAACTTAATATTACATTGAAGTTGATCCTTCAATTAGCTCTCCTCCTTCAACAAACTATGATCCTTCATCTGAGTTTGGCTCAAGTAGATTTGTAGATATGGTAGTTAAGTTCTCATTATCCAAGTTAAGGCATGCAAGAACCCCCTAGTAAAAAAGAGTAGATGTTTTTTAAATTAAAAAATGTGCTATTATGGGATTCTTGAAGAAGATGTTAAAATATAAATTTAGACATTTTTCTTCTTGACTAAGTTTTGAAAATGTCTAAGGGATCCCAAGTAGCATCTGAATCTATAAATTTTTTTACACAATC
The DNA here is from genome assembly GCA_002079205.1 of Phalaenopsis hybrid cultivar. Taxonomy (NCBI): domain Eukaryota; kingdom Viridiplantae; phylum Streptophyta; class Magnoliopsida; order Asparagales; family Orchidaceae; genus Phalaenopsis; species Phalaenopsis hybrid cultivar. The sequence goes on from JXCR01131521.1 coordinate 40,146, forward strand.
ACTATTATCCCTTAGACATTTTCAAAACTTAGTCAAGAAGAATAAAAAAACTAATACCTCTGGTATTTGAGTTAAAGTAAAAATTAATTCATATAATGAAATAGATAATCATGAGATTCTTGAAGAAGATGTTAAAATATAATATCATGCCTTTATAGAGAGAAGTGCATTCATGTTCAACTGCGATTAGTTTGATCATGTTCCTAATCTTGAAATAAGGGTGAACAAGTAGTATAATATTGTCAAATTTAAATTGAACAAAAGATATGCTAAATTTGATCATTTTATTCTAGCAAGACGAGTGGTTTTGATATATTATTTTTGATACATTGATAGAGTAAAAGATAATATTGATTAGATTGTAATCATCATGAGTAAGCTCAGAGTGAAAATTAATATTCAGAAAAACTGTTGAACTCACTCATAAAGAAAGAGAAGTGCCTCATCTTTTTCATTCAAATTGATTATATTCATGATGAAATAACTTAAAAGGATGTCAGTGATGCAAACAAAGAAATTACTCTTAATGAGTATGACTCTAGTGATAGTTTAGATGAAAAAATTCTAAGTTTATCATCTAGTCTCTTATGAAATGATATAAAATAAGATGTGTACATTATTTAAATCTTTTTATTATTTAATGATTCATCTTCTACTTATTATTTCATCTTCTATTTATAGTTTCACCTTCTTTTAAATGTTTAGATTTATGTTATCAGTACTAGTAGTTTATATATTGCACTTTAAAGTTTGTTTATACTTTTATTTTTGATAGTATGTTGATTGAACTTCACAATTTTACCTTGTGTTTTTTTTATTTTTTGAGTGATTCTATTGANAGTTTTGATAGTATGTTGATTGAACTTCACAATTTTACCTTGTGTTTTTTTTATTTTTTGAGTGATTCTATTGAAAGTTTTGCTTCGGATCTCTCAAATCCGTCTCGACGAGTTGTTCACATTTCACACAACATATGGGGCTTAGGGTGAATTCCTAATATAGAGAGGGTTGAACCTCAAGCTCAACAGATGAGCGTTGGCTAATGGTGCCTATGTGGATGATGAAGATGATCATAGATCAACATGAGTACCGATGCGAGAATGTGCAAGGTTTTGGGCAGCACACGACGATGCTTGTCATGAGCTCAAATTAATTTTAAAAAAAAATGTTATTATTATCAGAACTACATCCTTTGCTTGCAATGTTGATAATCTAACCATTCCACCAGACACTACCTATTTGTACAAGAAATATACATTTTCCAAAGACAATAATATTGCACATTCTTTAAAATTAAACACTTGGTTCGTCTCTTTAAACTATTGTCTATCCAGCAATTTGTGCGGGATCCATGATTTTGTTCTGCTGGTAAACCATGAACATTCCCTTCAAAATAAATCTATTTTTTTTATGACATTCACACTCGTAATTCAATTGGTAGTTTCTAGACTTAAATATTCCAGTAGTTGTTCACAAACTTGGCATCTAATGCCTTAAGTAGCTACCTCCAGGCCAAAAAAAAGGCAAAAAAATTTGAACTTTGTTATTCTCTTGCAAAAACCATATGGTCCCTATTTTATCTTGCTNTATTCAATTGGTAGTTTCTAGACTTAAATATTCCAGTAGTTGTTCACAAACTTGGCATCTAATACCTTAAGTAGCTACCTCCAGGCCGAAAAAAAAGGCAAAAAATTTGAACTTTGTTATTCTCTTGCAAAAACCATATGGTCCCTATTTTATCTTGCTTCTTCCTGTAGGNGACAAAAAAAATTTGGGGTGATTCCTTTGTATCTCTTTGGTTTGACGAGAATGGATGAAATGTATATTTGTTATGCTATACTTTACTCGCTTATATTATTATTTGACTGTAGTTGTATGATTCTTAAATAACGTGGTAAACTTTTTTTAATAATATTATAAAAAACATAAGACACATAAGTTCTTTAATTATATAGTATTAATAAATTTATTTTAAGATTATACTCAATTTGCCNGATGTTATTACTTTTATTTTTAGTTTTGATAGTATGTTGATTGAACTTCACAATTTGACCTTGTGTTTTTTGTGTTTTTTTATTTTTTGAGTGATTCTATTGAAAGTTTTGCTTCGGATCTCTCAAATCCGTCTCGACGAATTGTTCACATTTCACACAACATATGGGGCTTAGCGTCAAATCCTTATATAGAGAGGGTTGAACCTCAAGCTCAACAAATGAGCGTTGGCTAATGGTGCCTATGTGGATGATGAAGATGATCATAGATCAACATGAGTACCGATGCTAGAATGTGCAAGGTTTTGGGCAGCACACGACGATGCTTGTCATGAGCTCAAATTAATTTAAAAAAAATGTTATTATTATCAGAACTACATCCTTTGTTTTCAATGTTGATAGCCTAACCATTCCACCAGACACTACCTATTTGTACAAGAAATATACATTTTCCAAAGACAATAATATTGCACATTCTTTAAAATTAAACACTTGGTTCGTCTCTTTAAACTATTGTCTATCCAGCAATTTGTGCGGGATCCATGATTTTGTTCTGCTGGTAAACCATGAACATTCCCTGCAAAATAAATCTATTTTTTTTATGACATTCACACTCGTAATTCAATTGGTAGTTTCTGGACTTAAATATTCCAGTAGTTGCTCACAAACTTGGCATCTAATACCTTAAGTAGCTACCTCCAGGCCGAAAAAAAAGGCAAAAAAATTTGAACTTTGTTATTCTCTTGCAAAAACCATATGGTCCCTATTTTATCTTGCTTCTTCCTGTAGGCAGGAATTCCAAACACACACTCTTCCGAAATTCCAAGCAGCAATATTAAACCAACACTCTAGCTTTGTTGCCACTGTTTGCCAGGCCACTACCATGGCCACGAACAATAATTACTCTTCTGTAAGCATAGAGAGGGAGACAAGCTGGGTGCTTGACATGGAGAAGAAACTAGCACGCAACAATCCAGCTGAGCTCTCTGACGAAGAGACTCAATGGAAGAAACCATCTATATTCAGATTGCCAGATTTCGTGAGGAAGATGATGCCAGATGTGTTCACGCCAAAAGTTGTTGCAATCGGTCCCTACCATCATCGCAAAGATCATCTTCAACCAATAGAGTTTCACAAGGAAAGGGCTCTCCACCACTTCCTGAAGAGGAGTCTCAAGTCTCTGGAAGTTTATGTGAGAGAAATTAAGAGTGTAGTGAAGGAGCTGCAGGGCTCGTACGTTGGGCTTGAGGAGGAATGGAGGGATCAAGATAATTTCATAAAGCTTATGATAGTTGATGGCTGCTTCATGCTGGAAGTAATGAGGCTCGATTCGGAGCATTGTAAACATTATGCCCCTAGCGATCCTTTCTTTGGTCTGCATGCGTTGCAGCACAAGATTCCTTACATGAGGAGGGACATGTTGATTCTGGAGAACCAACTGCCTATATTGGCATTCAAGAAGCTGGTCTCTGTTGAAAAAAACGTAGATGAAAATGTAATTATTAGTTATCCACACGCGTTTATATGTATCTATGCATGTTGGCGGGGTTTACTGTAAGTCCCCTCAGGTCACTAGTTTCATCATCAGTGGCGCTGGTTTCTCAAATATTTAGGCGCATGACACGGGCTCTCATCATAGGTTCTAGCCCATGAGAAATCGGTATTTGAGTCTTTGCCAAATACCGATTTCCTTTTCTAAGAAAAAAGAATATATCTATATATATAGGTTGTTTGGCCTTGGCCAGCTGCAATTAAAATTTAAGTTAAATAAAATTAAATTTAGAGAATTCGGATGTATTAAAACCAAAAGATATGAATTCAGAATAGTATTTGGTCATTCTATAGTAAGATTGATTAAATTAGTTTATGATATTTGGCATAAATCGACTCCTATTATTTTATTTCTAACCCANTTTGGCATTCAAGAAGCTGGTCTCTGCTGAAAAAAACGTAGATGAAAATGTAATTATTAGTTATCCACGTGCGCGTATATATATTTATGCATGTTAGCGGGGTTTATTGTAAGTCCCCTCAGGTCATTAGTTCCATCATCAGTGGCGCTGGTTTCTCAAATATTTAGGCACATGACACGGGCTCTCATCATAGGGCCTAGCCCATAAAAAATCGGTATTTGGCAAAGACCCAAATACCGATTTCCTTTTCTAAGAAAAAAGAATATATCTATATATATAGGTTGTTTGGCCTTGGCCAGCTGCAATTAAAATTTAAGTTAAATAAAATTAAATTTAAAGAATTCGGATGTATTAAAACCAAAAGATATGAATTCAGAATAGTATTTGGTCATTTTATAGTAAGATTGATTAAATTAGTTTATGATATTTGGCATAAATCGACTCCTATTATTTTATTTCTAACCCAAATCCCTTAAATCCACGTAATTATGAAATTTAATAAATTTGGACTTGCTTAAAAAAACATTACGGAAGCAAAAAAAAAAAAAAATTTGATTCAACGAACTGTGAATTTAATTTTGGAAAATTTACATACACATCACCCAATTCTTATTCATTCAAGTATCTCACAACAAAACACTAATTTTTACAAATACAGCATCCAATTTACACTTTTCAACGATATTGAACAGTGAAATTCACATTTTCATGCATAGGTAAGATATTGTAGCTGTAAAAATCAAAATTTTGATGTGAGATATATAAATGCATAAGAATTGGATGCTAATTCTTGGCATATTTGANTTTTTTACAAATACAGCATTCAATTGACACATTTCAACAATATTGAACAGTAAAATTCACATTTTCATGCATAGTTAACATCTTGTAGTTGTAAAAATCTAAATTTTGATGTGAGATATATAAATGCATAAGAATTGGATGCTAATTCTTGGCATATTTGACTATATTTACGTAAATCCTTTCTAAATCCGGGTTAACAACTTGCGTATTATTTTAAAATTTATGTGATTTCAGGAAGCGGAACGTGAAATCACGGAACTAGTCGTTAAATTCTTTGTGCCGAGCATCTACGAAGACAAAACGGATCTCAAAGAATTCACACAAGCCATCCACGGCTTCCATGTCTTGGACATCTACCGCCGCAGCAGANATTTTTACAAATACAGCATTCAATTTACACTTTTCAACAATATAGAACAGTGAAATTCACATTTTCATGCATAGTTAAGATCTTGTAGTTGTAAAAATCAAAATTTTGATGTGAGATATATAAATGCATAAGAATTGGATGCTAATTCTTGGCATATTTGACTATATTTACGTAAATCCTTTTTAAATCCGGGCTAACAACTTGCGTATTATTTTAAAATTTATGTAATTTCAGGAAGCGGAACGTGAAATCACTGAACTAGTCGTTAAATTCTTTGTGCCGAGCATCTACGAAGACAAAACGGACCTCAAAGAATTCACACAAGTCATCCACGGCTTCCATGCCTTGGACATCTACCGCCGCAGCAGACTCTTCATTTTCTCCAAATCCAACCAACCACTGAGAAGTCCACGTCCTCCCATCACCGACTTCGCCCTGATGCGCTCTGCCACGCGGCTCCATGAGGCCGGCATCACCTTCCAACAGAGCCCTTCCACCGCCCTCANTTTTTCTCCAAATCCAACCAACCACTGAGAAGTCCACGTCCTCCCATCACCGACTTCACCCTGATGCGCTCTGCCACGCGGCTCCATGAGGCCGGCATCACCTTCCAACAGAGCCCTTCCACCGCCCTCACCGCCATTGATTTCAAGCCACGCTGTGGCATCCTCACGCTGCCCTGCATAACCGTGGATGACACCACCCAGTACGAGTTTCTCAACATGGTTGCCCTGGAACACCTACATGCAGGGTGCGGCAGCGAAATATCTTCCTATCTTGCCTTCATGGACGCGCTGGTGGACACAGCTGAGGATGTGCAGCTGTTGCACAAAAATGGACTTGTCAACAATGGGCTGGGGAGTGACGATGACTTTGCAAGGCTTTTTAACAGTATGAGCAGGGAGGTGATAGTGGACCAAGGAGGAAGTTTGGGGTCAGTGCAGGTGTCGGTGGAGAAGTATTGTCGGAAAAGGTGGAATAATTGGAAGGCGAACCTGGTGCATACATATTTTAGGAATCCTTGGTCATGCATATCTGTTATAGCTGCTGCATTTGTCATCTTGCTCACTATTCTCTCTACCGTCATCTCTATCTTCCAGTGGAAAAATCCGTGATGCACAGAGTTTACTTGATCAGTTCCTGAGCGCCAATTAACATGATTTAAAAGGAATTATATGTTCATTTATTTTGCGTTGAGATATAATTTGTGTTTTTTTAATATAAGTTTTCATCTTGGTATGATCTTAATT
>JXCR01131521.1:61312-99842 GCA_002079205.1 Phalaenopsis hybrid cultivar
TATATATATATATATATATATATATATATATATATATATATATATATATATATATATATATATATATATATATAAAAGAATAATTTTAATTGTTCATTAATTTCATGTGGAAAAAGTAGTTAGTAAATTTGCAACTTTTATTTTTTAAATTTATTTCGTCTTCATAATATTTCTAATTGAATAGTGAATTACTAATTTTATTATTTTCAAAGAAAAAAATTTATATCTCCATTTTTTTCTATTTCTATTGTTACATATCTAGTTATTAATCATATTAAAGCTTGCAAGAGTACAAAAGAGAATTATTATATTATAATTGTCACTGTTTATCTTAGCATGCAAAAGATCCAATTTTTTATTCACAAAAAATAAAAAAATTCCTAATTGAAATTTATATATAAAAAATAGATTTACAAGCAACCTTTCTTAAATTCTTTTTTCTTCCTGTAATTAGTTCTACATTAACTCATACTGTCACTTCTTTAGGTTTGCTAATCTCTTTTATAGTGATCAGACAAGTTTTTGTGTATCAGGACTAGCACATGGAACTAAAGCATGTTGTGGTTCTGGCGGTAAAGCTTATAATTTCAATCCACAAGTGTTCTGTGGTAACAGCAAGATAGTCAATGGCATAAATGTGACATCAAGTGCTTGTAGGGATCCACAAAATTACGTCAGTTGGGATGGAATTCATGCTACAGAGGCTGCAAATAAAATCATAACAAAAGCCATCCTAAATGGCTCCTACTTCGATCCTCCCTTCCCTTTCTCTCAACTATGCAATTTTAAACCAATACATTAAGTTACATATATATGGTCTGATTGTCATGATAAATTATGAATGTTGCAGATTTCAACTATGTGCGTGAAAGATTTCAATTGTGTTTGTGAAAGAATAATGCGTGCTGAATGATAGGATGAAGTTTGATAAACTTTGTTTTGTTGGATAAAATATGAAGCCTTCATTTCGTGGGAACGAATTCTATATTTCTCTTCAATATCTTTTTCTTCAGATTGTTATGTAACATATTGAAATGAGGATTTGTCCATTTGAAATTAAGGAGTTGTTCGATTTATGTAAGGTATATAATTCATGTTATTAGTAGATATTACAAGTTCGATTTTATTTGGTTTGATGCCTTTCTAAATAATAATTTCACGAGTTCACTTTAGCTGATAAGATGATTATTAGAATTTTTTAGAATAGAAGAGAGAAAAATTTATTACTAAACTTTGCTGAAGAGTTTCAGTTTAGATGTCAATAACAAGTCATGACTATTTATAGTCATAANATATATAATTCATGTTTTTAGTAGATATTACAAGTTTGATTTTATTTGGTTTGATGCCTTTCTAAATAATAATTTCATGAGTTCACTTTAGCTGATAAAGATGATTATTGGAATTTTTTAAAAGAGAAGAGAGAAAATTTTATTACTAAACTTTGCTGAAGAGTTTCAGTTTAGATGTCAATAACAAGTCATGACTATTTATAGTCATAAGAGACTAAATTTACAATATTGTAAACTCTTACATTAATTTCTTTTTAGAAAAAATACTATAGATTCTTCCTAATTAAATATTTTATAGTATTCTTTCGAATGACCCATAATCTTCTACTTAACAAAAGATAGGATAGTTTAGAGTATCGGAGAAATAGCATCAATTTTATCACTCCTTGATGTGAAGTTTATTTACTTCAATCATATGACGTAACAATTCAAACTTTTATCTCCCTCTCGCTATTAGCCAAACCATCACACTTCACTCACCTCCTCTCCCTCTCTCTACCCCAGCCAAAAACATCACATTATCATTCATCACGTTCTTATACTTCACATACCCAAAACCATAGCCTATTTAATCAACCTCCCCCTCACTCTCACATACAAAAAATAAATACTCACCTTCCAATCTTCTCTCCTATCCAAGACCCCGACAGTAACACACACCCCTTCCCATATTTTTCCCCTACTTGAAAACCCAACACTAACACACTCACCTTCTCATCTTCTTTCCTACCTAAAACTCTAGCATAATCACTCACCCTCTCCCTCACTTTCACATACCTAATCACTTACCCTCTCCATCAATCTCCCATACCTGAAACTCTAGCCTAATCAGTTACCCTCTCCTAACTTTGACATTCCCAAATTCCTAGCCTAGTCACTCTCCCTCCCACTAACTCTCTTCTACTACATGAAACTCTAATGCTATCACCCACTCGCACTTTTCTTTTTCTTCATGCAATAGAAAAATTTTCATGTGTTTTTGTGCATGTATCATGCAATAGAAAACATTTTAGTGCTTATGCGTAGATCTCATGCAATAGAAATCATATGTAGTTGTATATCATGTAATAGGAAAACTTCTCGTGTTTTGTGTATATCCCATGCAATAGAAAACTTTCATGTGCTATGTTATAATACATCAAGTAAAAAAATATATGCGCTCATGCTATGCTTCAAAAATAAAATTTCATGAGTTCATTTTATGTCTCAACAAAAAAAAATCATGTGATAGACTCATGTTTATGTTTCATTCCATAGTTAGATTTCTGTCTCATGCAACAAAAAAATTCCATATGCAATCCTGACTTTTAGCTGTGGGCACTACAATATTAAATAACCTAAACTTGCCTCAAGGGCACTCACTCATATAACTCTAAAATGAAACATCAATTGGCTGATCGAGTATCTTATCCTTAGGATAATCAAATTGTCAGGTTTCACTGAGCAACGAGGTAGTCACACTTCAACCTCGGATGATTAATCGAAAAATATGATAAGTTCAATATGAACTCGAAATAATTCAAAAGAGCCTCAAAATAGTTCTGGGTCATTCCCTCAACACTTTGAAACCTTCTGGATATTTTGAAGAGCAAATTGAACTTGTTATATTTTGTTCTAAAATTATCCACTAAGATCTTCCAAGGTCCAACAAAATCATAGCCTGGGGTTTGGTAGCTAAACCTTCATCTACTCTTGCAATTTAAACTTTCCTGCAATATTATCTACATATCTTGCTAGTACTGACCTTTCAGGTGGTGGAACGAGAAGACTCGTCATATATGCTTTTACAATTTGCAGTACCGACCTTTCTTATATTTTCCGCACTGTACTTTTATGCTTATAAAACTTGTATGTTAAACAACGATGTCACCCTGCATGAAAACCAAAAATTATTAGAATAGTCATTAAAACCAAAACCAAAACTAAAGTCAACCAAGATAAAACTCACCGTCACAATATTCAAAATATAAAATAACTCAAAATTTAATCACAAACATCACAAAATAACAATTGCAACTAAATTAAGACGTTTCTATCAGATGATTGGAAATCCCTCAGAAGAGGTAACCTACGGTTGCTAACGAGACTTCCCATGGTCTAAATGAAAGTATGAAACTCATTAAGTAGAGTTTAGTAAATTCATTTGAACTAAGTGAATTCGATAGAAAATAGTGGTACCGAAACGAGAAAACAATATGATTCTAACTAGTGTCGCTCTAATCAACTTTAATATGTCCCATAATATTTAAAGAACTATAATCATAGGGATATCTGATTTGACATCATAACCTGACACATTAGAAAACTTAAACTTGTCATGGCGAGGAGCTTAGAGCTAGCAGTGTGGGCAGAACGACTATCTTCAACAGCGAGAGGATCTACAACAACATAGTTTTCCTTAGAATTAAATAACAAGTCATAATATTTTGAGGTTGTTTGCTTATACAACATAAATTCTCAACTTATCTTTAGGTCTTCGTATAGTTCTATTGTATAATATAAGCCCTAACTCGTCTTAGGATTCTGAGGTTGTCGTTCGTCACGTCCTAAACCCTCACATCTTTCAGGATATTCGTGTGATTGTTTCACACGGATGTAAGCCCTAACTAATAAAATTGGCAAGATGAAAAACTCAAATAATTTCTCCTTAAAAGTGAAGCCAAACAATAGGATAGCTTGGGAAGTCACCGAGGTTTTCCTCCGGATCTATGACATCCCCTAGTTCTTCCTCTTTTGGATTCTACAACAAAATGTTCCAAATTTGAACCATTCACCTTTCACACATCTTTATCGGATATCGTTGAAATGTTCTATCCTTTTGACCTCTTTGAAGATAATATTTCCTGATTTTTATCGAGAATTTTCTCAGGTGACTTCGGTTATCTAAGATGTAATTAACTATAGGGACTTGCCCTTATATGAAGCTTTTTCAAACCCAACTTAATATACTCTATTTAATTCTTCGTATTAAATAGGAAAACTTGTATGCAAATAAAATGATTTTGCAGACCAAACAAACATCATATATTTCTTAGTTTATTTGATTGAACCTCATACTCAAGTCTTGTGTTTATCCTTCAGGATAGATATAGAGTTTGAGGTATAGTATTCTTTCATTCAAACTATGAAAAAATTAAAACTTATATATATGACGTCATATATATAAGTTTGATTTCATATTTTACTAAAACTTATATATATATATATATATATATATATATAACACATTTCTGAAGCGAAAGACAAGATTTCGATTCCGGCGGCCGACAGCTTCCAACGGGCAACTCCTCCACACCCAAAATAGTGTCAACAATATTCTTATCCCTTTCGTATTAACTGGAGTTATTTAACATTTTTCTTAAGTTATAATATTATGTTTAGTGGACTAAAATATGAAAATTTTGAAGTTACATACTTTGTCATGAGTCATATTTTTATGTAGTAAAAATGTTACTTGATGACAAGTAACAATTAAGTTTGGGGGATTTTGATACACAAAAAATATATACATATTTATACTTATATTTTATACTCATTTTTAATGATATTGCACTTTAAAGGAGGGTATTTTTCATGTTTTTTTGCAGGTTGATTTTTAGGACTTGAAACAAAAAAGAAGCAAAAATGATGAAATTTGGAGTCAAAATGAAATTTTTGAAGAAATACTCAATGTCGACGGCGCCAGGATGGACGCCGACGGTGCAGATTTACATAACAAAGGTCGGACTAACCTCAGCGCCGACGGTGCCATTTAACAGAGAGTTCACTGGTCGTTAGCATCGACGACACCAATGTCGGTGTAAGACATGTTTCTAGAAGATTCTACAAATTTGGATGTTTTTTGAAGAGTTTTTGGATGCAATATTGGAAAACTGACATTAAGCTCTATTTAGAGTAGAAATTGATAAGAAAAGCCTCTCTTTGACCGTTTTCCACTCTCTTCCATGCTATTCTACATTCCTCACCGTCACTTAGAGTCCATTAGTCATTTATTTCTTTAGAGTTTTGAGTTTTTATGGTGAGTTTAAGTGTGAATTCTTCTCTAAGAGTGTTAGAGAGAGAGAATTGAGAGATTTATTATTTTTACATCTTCTAAGAGAGGCTAGAAGGGATTTGCTTTGACAAAGAGTTTCAGATAAGTGTTACTTGTTTATTATTATTGTATGAACTTTCTTTTATATATGAAATTCATGTTTTATTGTATCTTTCTCATGAAGTCTGAGTAGTTTCTTTTATCTTTCTCCCTACTCTAATATATGGTGAAATGAAGAGATAATTTTGATGTGTCAATTTTAAAAAATAAAATAAATTGCGATGGTTTTTCAACTCCGTTCTTAATTTAGTTTTTGATTTTGCAAATTGAATTGTTAATATATGTTGTGAAACATATGATCCGGTAAATAGAGTATGAGTTCTACAACAAGAGTGAGAATCACATTTAATTTCATGAAGGAGTATTTTGTTCATGTAATTAAGTGCAAATAAATAGGGAAATATACTTTGTTGGGTGTAGAATTGAAGATTTTAGGGTGACAGACTAAAATCCTCAATTTGGTCTTAGTGTTTAAGAACTAAAGCGAGCGTTAGCCTTCAGGGGAAGGGAAGTGGGAGCTCTGAAGTGAGAGTCAGTATCCTCTCAGCTTAACCACAGATTTAGGGACTAAACCTGAGATTAACCAATGATTTTCAATAACACTGAATCAGGGTTGACAATTAAAACTACTTCTATTTGACACAATACTATTTAAACCATTTATCTCATTTTATTTTACCAAAAAACTCATTGTAGTGGGGAAAGATGTTTTTTCATATTAGAAAACTTCATCACATAAACATACTTTAGTAGTTAAAGTTTAAACTTTGCATTTTAGCTTTGCTAGTAGTTAATAAATTAGTTCTGATAGTGTCTCAAACAATTCAAAATTAGTGATAGTAATTTCATTTAATTTCTGCGAATTTCCGAGTTAATTTATCATTTCAAATTTAAACCTTTCTTGTGGGATCGATATTTGGGGCTTAAATAAAAAGTCTTATATTACTTGATAATGATACATATACTTGAGTAGAATCCCACATAAATTGCTTAAATTTCTTATTCATAAAATAATGCAAATCGTTGTAAAACAGAGTCAACTTTATACGTTTTACACAACTATATTTTTGGAATCAACAACCCTTGGTGAAAACCTTGGAAATAGTTAAGGGACATGAAAATACATTCAATTGGCTTTTGAAAGGAGACAACTCTTGGAATATTCATTGAATTTGGACACATTTTGAAGAGACACCAAATCACATTTTGAAAAATTATAAAAGAAGACTTGGATTGAAGAACTCTCTCTCTTAAAGAATCTTGTACACATGTCTTCGTCCCTTTTTGTTTATTTTGAGCTGTAGTTTGTATTGTAAGGGAAGGAAGATATTTAAAGGAATTTCAAGAGTTTGATGGAGATGAATTGAGATAAGTTTTTATCTTTGACTACATTTGGTTTTAATTTAGACTTTTTATTTGTTTGCATGATTTCTACATTTAAAATTAAATGTGGTTGTGTTTTCTCCATGAATTCTGAGTAGTTTTCTTTATCTTTATCCTTAAAATTATAAGTGTTTAAGTATTAGATGGAAGTTGCGTGAAATATGAATCTTTAATGTTGCAATAAGTTGTGATGATTTTAAACCTTGTACTTCATTTACTTCTTGATTTGACCAAATAAGATGTTAATATCTATTGAGATAACTTGTAAGATCCGAGATGGTATTTTCTTAGTCAACTAATGGTAAGAATCACATGAGATTGTATGAAATAGAATGTAATTCATATGATTGAGTGCAAATAAATAGGGAAATAAACTTTAAAGGGAGTAGAATTAAAGAAATTTAGAGTGACAGGCTAAAACCCCTAATTTGGTTTATAAATTTTGGTTTTGATACGAGATGTTAACCCCCAGGTGGAGGGAGAAGAGAGAACTCTAGAGTGAGAGCTAGTATCTTCCCTACCTAACCCGTTTTCAAGACAATTCAAACTTTAAATTAGTTAATGTTCTTTATGACATCACTAGAAAGGGTAAATAATACTATTGCTTCTATTTGGCACAACACAATTTGAATACTTTCACAACAAAATTCCTATACTTGTTACCCATTCATGATAAGGAAAAAAATATTTTATTTATATTGCCTTCATTTTATAAATATCTAGTTAAGTTTAGTTAGTTGTTTACTTTACTTTCATTTAGCAACAATTATAAAAAGAATCAAATTTTCATTCATGTTATAACATCTAAAGTTTGAGTAAGAATATTTTGTTAAGTAAAAGTTTTTATCTAATTTCTTCTGATTTTAATTGCATATCGTGTTTTGTCCTTGTGGGTTTTATATTCTGGGCTTAATAAAAATAATCTTATATTATTTGATAACGATACACATACTTGCATAGTATTCCATAATTAAATATAATAATTATATTCTTATTTACTTTGAAGTCAAGCTTTTGCCTAGTTGTTGCTGGTGATCAAGTTTTTGGTGTCGTTGTAAAGTAAAAATTATAAGTAAGGAAAAATTAGGAATATAACTACATACATCGTAATGTCATATAAAATTAGGATTACACTCCAACTTCTAATTAGTTTAAATTCACTTTAATTTTCAAAATTAAGTAATTTACTAACATTAAATTTTCACAAACAATAAATAACTTCACATTTTTATATATAAATCCAAACACTTAAAAATAAGTTTGAATACAGTAGTTCAATATAGCACTTTCCTTCGTCACTTTATTGATTTTTGTAGTATGAAGCAATTTTGCCGAAATAAAGATATGTCAAGGCTTCGACGGGGAATTTGACAATGACTAAGGAAAACTTACATTATTATCATCTTTTATCTCTCATTTTCCATCTTCATCCGTCAAGAATATAAAAACTTCATTCATATTAATGACAACTCAGAACATTCTCAATCAAGAACAAATCATTAATTCTTGAAGAAGTAAAAGTTACCCACTTGCCTTGAACATAGACAACTCCTTGATTTATCCCATAAAGATTTGCATAAAATTACTTCACAATAGGAATTACTATGACCACAGTTGTGTAGCATCGTCCTTCCCATAACCTTTGCACAATGATTTTTTCCACAATAGTACTAGGAGTATTGAATTCTCGATTCAGAAAACCGCTTTCCTTGATCAACCTTTTCTTCATAAGGACCTTGTCATGCAACATCTGCGCATCAAAACTAATGAACATTATCTGGTTGAAAATCCTATATTTTGAAGTTTCCTTGGAGTTGGAGGCCATAAGAACAAGAATAGTGAATCCTCTCCCTCTCTACCAATTTAATTTAACTCTAAATGACAGGTTTTAGGAGTTATATAGAGAAAATTCGGCCAAAAACCATCAATAGAAGGTTCCATGATGGTTTTTCTAATTGCAGCGCCTAGGCGTCAGATTGTGGCGCTTAGGCACCGGAGTTTCTGGAAAGTTGCACGTAGGCGCCTAAGTACTAGTGCTCCGTGAAACAGGCGCTTAGGCTCCAGTTTAGGCGCCTAGGCGCCAGTGCACTTTTTTGCACGGCTTCATCTAAAGTCCAAAATAGCTCTCATACCTTCCATAAAATTGAATAATTAAAACATCTTCATGCATTTTCTTAACATGTAAGTCTTCAAAGCACATATTAGGTAAAAATAAATTGAAAACAATTACACAAATAAGTGTGGTCTGCTCTATGTTCATTAACTTTAAATATTTTTTCTTATTTTTGGATCTTCAATATCCACAACTCCATATGGGTAGAATTTTTTAACAGTAAATGACTCTAACTGCATGGACTTAAGTTTTCTGGGAAATAGTTTCAATCTTGTGTTATACAACAAAACTTTTTGTCCAAATTCGATTTTCTTTCTTATTATCTTCTGATCATGCCAATTTCATTTTTGCCATCTTAGCATTTTTATGAGATTCATTTCTGATTTCTTCGAGTCATTCAGCTGCAATAGTCTTTTCTCACCAGCATCTTTTAAATTAAAATTAAATTCTTTAATAGTCTAACAAGCTTTATGCTTGAATTCTACTGATAAGTGACAAGTCTTTCAAAAAATAAGTCTATGTGGAGACATTCATATATGAGTTTTAGAAGATATTTTGTACGCCCATAATGTGTATCTAATATAACAGATTAATTCATTTTGTTAGGATTTATAATCTTTTCTAAGATTCTTTTAATTTTACGGTTAGATAATTCTGATAGACCACTAGTCTGGGGATGATAAGTAGTGGAGATCATATGCTTTATATCATATTTTCCAACCAATTTTTTAATTATTTTATTACTGAAATGAGATCCCTCATCTGTAATGATTGCTCTAGGCATTCTATATCTTGTAAAAATATTTTTCATTAAAAATTTTGAAACACTCTGGGCATCACATCGAGGTAAATCAACTGCTTTGGTCCATTTGGAAACATAGTATACTGTAGTTAATATATAAAAATTTCCAAAAGAGGGTACAAATGGTCCCATAAAATCCAATTCCCAAACATAAAAAAATTCAACTTTCAATATAAAATTTAGAGACATTTCATTCCTTTTTGAGATATTTCCTACTCGCTGAAATTGATCACATGAATTTATATATATATTAACATCCCTAAATAGAGTTTGTCAATAAAATCCAGATTGTAAAATTTTATTTGTTGTTCTACCAATTCCAAAATGTCCCCTAAATTCAAAATCATGATATTTTTTAATTATTTTTTTTTTCTGTTTCTTTATATGGTACACATCTTTCGAATAACCTGATCTTTACATTGCTTATATAAATATGGGTCATCCCAAAAGTAAAAGTTTGCATCATGAATAATTTTTTTATGTTGTTGCATTGTCAATCCATGTAATAAAAGTTCACTAACATATAGTTCAATATGTCTACATATCATAGTACATGCCATTTTACTAACTCAAGATCTTTTTTTTTCTTAGATGATTTTACATTAGCTTTTTCATTAATAGTGTATAGATGTTCATCAAAAAAAATTTAGTTAATTTCACTTTCATAATTAAATGATTTTTCCTGTTCCAGCCTAGATAAATGATCTGTTATTTGATTATCACATCTCTTTCTATCTACTACCACAAAATTCAATTCTTGTATCAGAAGAATCCATCCAATTAATCTTGATTTTGCATCCTTCTTTTGTATCAAATATGAACGCCTTCCGCGTAAACTGCCACGTGGGCCGCACTTTATGAACCATCTCCTCATCTGACTCATCCTCAGTCGTTGAATCGTTACATGAGCAAATGGACGACATCTGTTCATCGTGCCCATCTATTTTAAACCGAGAATAGTCCACACTAAAATGCTTCGATCTCACTCGATACACTACACAATCACTCACGATTTGTTCCTAGAGCTTCATCTAGTCGAGACAAACACATTCATACGACTAGATACATTTAAAATTAACACTCTCTTCACAATTAATGAAACCAAGCATGATTTTAGAGTTTGTGATCTATACCTTAGCCCAAGAGGTGAGGCCTCGATTTAGTTGTTTGAAGACGTTCCTTGTGACTCCACGAAGCTCCTCCAAACACTAGTTTGAGCTAAGGTTGAGCCTAGGTAAGAGTTCAATCAAGGGGTGATACGACTTTGGTCTTGAGCTAGGTTAGAGCGCTTGATAAAGAGGGATTTTGATTGGGGAAGTATCCTTGAGCTTTGGTGAAGCTCAAGGTTAGCTCAATTTGGAGTTTGGTGGAGTTTTAGGAGATGACCGAAAAATGCCCTGGAATTCAGTGGAGAAATTGGGCTAAGGTAGTGGAGGAGGTGACTGGAAAATGGTTGGGATGAACTCAAGAAGATTGAAAGAGACTCTGGAAGCAATTTGACAGGGCTTCGCCAAGGTTCTTCGATCATCTCCCCTTTTGCCATCAGAGGATACTTTTATAGCCATGGCTAATGGGGAGGGTTCGAGCTCTGATTGGTTGGTGCCAATAAGTTGAGGTGGAGAGGAGTTCGACGCTATCAACCAATCAGGGACTGCCACAGAGGATGTGTTTAATTTGGGGTTCAAAGCTTGGGTGACTATTTCAATTTTAGGTTCTCCGACGACTAAGCTAGGGCTGGTGGCTAGCAGGGTCTGGGATGGCTAAGGAATGTTTAATGGTGATTAAGATGGATGTTTAATCAAAGGGTGCTAAGCATCAGCCACTTAACCAAATATGGGAAGAGGCTCCCCAATTTGAGGGACCCTTGGTTCATGGCTCATGTAGAGTGGGCTAGGAGGATCTAGGTTGGTTCTTAGAGTCAAAATAGTGGTTGTGGTAGCCAAAGTTGGGTTGGACCAAGTGGTTTGGGTGACGTTGGAGTATGAGTTCAAAATTTGAGATTTAGCTTAGACTTGGATTTTGCTAGAGTTTGGATTTTGATCAATTGATTTGTCAATTTGATTTATGGAATTTTCATGAGGCATTTGGATATCAATTGGGTTGAAAATTGTGGGGCTATGAGGTTCAATTTGGAGGAATTTGAAGTTTGGGGCAAAATTGAGGATTTTGGTTTAAGTTGGATTTGGGCTAGGCTTGAGGCTAGATCAAGGCCAATTGAATACTCCATTTAGTCTAAAGGAATGTTGTGAAGAGTTTAGAATTCAAAATTGGGGAAATTTGATAGGTTAAGGTGGTCAATTTGGTGAAATTTGAAGACATCGTCAAATTGGGGGTTTAAATGCCTGGAATTTGAGTTTGGAGTTGAGATCAATTGGGCTAGATTTTGATTCAAATTGGACTTAGACATGATGAAATTGAGTTTAGATTTTAAATTGGGGAAATTTTAAATCAATTTGGTAGAAATTGAGGGTGATTTATGGTAATTGGGGTTTAAAGGGAAAAATTGGGATTTTGGTAAGTTTTATGAAAATATAAAATTTGTACATGAATTGACAAAAAATTAATTAAATTATGCTTACAATAATTCATCTTGAATTAGCAGTCATCATAAAATAAGAAATAATTCATATATCTACAACAAAAATGTTAGGAAAGTGCTAAAGATAAATACTTAAAAAAGCTCACGTTTACATCCCAATATGTTCATTATGGGTACTAAAAAATGTTCCATGTTTCGTACCTAAATACAATCATAATGCAAATTAACTTAAAAGTTCCCATCTCTATCCTACTATAACATCCGGTTTTTGGAAGACCACACATTACAATGACAGAAAAGCTAAAATCACAAGTAATACAAGTTAAATTATAAAATAACAAAATTTAAATCAAGTCATGTCTGGTCATTAAAGCTCCTAAGATAAGTTATATATATTTTCGTAATTCTAATATTATTAAACATATAAATTTCATCACACAATTTCATTAAAACTATATAAACGATAAAAAATAGAAGTAACTTAAGAGACTTTAATACTTGCAAATATTCTCTAGTAACATTAATATTAAAAGTTTTGACAAATTCATTCTTCAATAAGGAAATTGCAGAATCAACTAGCAATTAAAAAAAAAAGAATAGCTTTCAGGTAAATACAACCAGATCAATTAGTACTTAAAAAATAAGCATAGCAAACTCAACACACCCACTCAAACAATTAACACAAAAACCTATAATCTTTTACAAACACAACAAATTTAATAATAAATAAAAATAACTATGCAAAGGAGTGTTGTGGGTGTCGAAATACAAATCTATGATTATTTTAGGAAAAAAAAACATAGCAAAATCAACACAGTAGTCTAGCAAAACACCAAAACTTTAGTTTCATTTGCATTACAACCTAATCATTTTGGATTTCCATTGAGGACATTCGAGGTCGAGTTTGTCACACAAGGTAGGGATGAATAATGTAAGATAGTGAGCACACAACACAAATCTAGTTGAATGTAGATAATGTTTTGAATATGACTTGAAGGGGTTGCAGAGACAAGTATAATCAAGTGATTAGGTTAGGGCACGTTGGCTTCTGGTGGCATATGAGCTGAGGAGAGAGATACCACAACTTTGAGTGAAGTTGGAGCAAAGAATATTGAGGCCGTTGATGTTTTAGGTGGAGAGGTGCCAAGGTTGTAGACACTGAGCTTGTCGAGTTGATGAAGAAGATTTTACTTTTTATAGTGTAGAGAATGACAAAAGCGTAACTAAGTGCTATATTTGAGGTGTAAATGATAGTTGAATGTTTAATATATAATATTAAAATATGGGGTATAAGATAGATAATTATGAATGTTTATGTAAAAGCACTAATATTTTAATAACACTATTTTTCATTTACTTTGTTTTTGTTCGTTTTGCGAATAACATGACACAACAAAAACATAAAAAATTAGTAATGAAATAATTGTCAAATAATAGTGTTTATATTGAAAATTTTAAATCTAACATATAATATGTTTTAAACTTTAAGGGTCTATATTGGACAGCTTTAGCTTATTGAATAATCTATTGATAAGTTGATTAAAAGAATCTGCTGATAAGATAAGTATGATGACAATTACAAATTTTTATCTTTTTGAAAAAGTCTGATCGCTGTCAGAAAGTTGTCACCGCATCTAAATAAATGTAGTATTAAAATCTTGTTTTAAGTGTTTTTAAACAACATAAATAAATAAGATGCCTTAAGACCTCCACAACATAACATCGTCAAATTAAAATATGATAAAGGCCAGAAAACTAACCGCAAACATCGTCCATTGTCTCACCGTTCCATCTGGAAACTTCGGCGTCTAAAGTCTCGAAGCAGCTTTGCTCCCGTTAATCGTCGCTGTTTTTCTTCCCCTAAACCCATCCCCAGGATTTTCTCCTGAAACTTGGTGGGTTTCTTTTGCCCTTTGGACTCTTCCAGTTTCTTCTCTGTCAAGATACCTTATTTCGGCGTTCCGGAAAAACCTGAGCGAGACCGCTCCATGGTACCTGACGCGTCTCTATTCCTCCTCCCCATTTTTTAAATTTCCAGTTTTCACTAATGTTTTCTTTGGCCTAGCTTGTATGCGATCTGTATGTCCATCCTGATGATTGATGTGGTTAAATTATAATAATCTTTGTTGGCGTTGGTTGAAAGTAGATATTTTTTTTTTCAAGTTTTAAGGAACTGGCACTGTCAGTATACATGGAGTCACACATCAAGTTAGGGCCTTGGGAAGAATGGAATAACAGCCTGGAAGAGGAGAAATATTTGCGTACATAGATGTACACAGCCCTGCATACATCACAGGTTATTTTGGGGGTACAGGGAGTTATATTCGGGTTATACCGGAGGTTATAAGGGGGTATAACCCAGATATAATCCCATTGTACCCTCTGAATAACCTCTGATGTACGCAGCGCTGGGTACATCTTATGTACGCAAATATTTCGCCTGGAAGAGAGGGGGACATTTGTGTTTACTAGGAGGGAATTAAGTTACACCATCTAAAGATCAATTGTCTATCCCATGTTACATAAATCCCTCCCTATTTAATCAAATTAAAAAAAAAGCTATTTTTTCTCATATAATATAAACAAGTGATCATCATATATTGATATTTAGAGATACTCTGGTTTATCCTCGTTTGTCTTCTTCTACATTACCATATTATTAGTATTAGTTTTGACACATTATCCTATGAAATTTGTCTTCTTCTACATTACCAATTTTTGCCATCTGATGATCCGATTAGGAGAGCAGATGTTTTAGATTCGACTTATGTTAAGAAAGACAGAGGTAGATCTAGGAATACTTGGGCTTATTGTATTAAAAATGATCTTAATTTATTAGAACTAAATAAAAATATGACACTAAATAAGACACAATGGATAAAAAGGATTCATGTAGCCGACTCCACATAGTGGGATTAAGGCTTTGTTGTTGTTGTTATTGTATCCTATGAAATCACTGTATTTCACCTTCTATTTCTTGAATGCTTGTTGGGTAACATCTTTATTAGCCCGTCGACTATTTAAGTAGTTCGCCTTTAGATGAATTAATCCTTGAAGCAAGGTAAATCCTCTTTGACCGGGTTGATTTGATGTTATAAAACAGACCAGACTTTATTATCAGATGGAATCTTTGATTTTTCATAGATGAAGGAAAGTATTCGTCTGATGGCCTATACTCAATAGCTCATACCCAACAACTTTTTTATCTTAGCTTGATAAAATGAGTTGAATGTCTATCTTGGAGCATTATTTGTATTTTTGCCCTGAGTTCGATATGATCATATTTTGGCTATATATGTTTAGTTCACCGATTTTCTTGTCTCTTTGGAGTAAAACTGAGAAAAAAAAGAAAGAATAGTTGACTTACTTGTTCGTCAATGGGTTGAGAATATATCAATAAAAATTACTTAATGTTAGTTATGACATTTGAATTATTCCCTTGAAATTTGAGCTTTCTGTTCCTTTTAAATAAGGTGATAAGATGGTAACCAATTTACACTTTCACCTGCTCTTTTTGTTTGTCTTTGTATTTGCTTATCACATTTTTTTTATTCAAATTATTGAGATGAAAAACACCATAAAAGAATACACTATCTCCACTTGCAAACGCCTATAAGGCCTACTTGGTAGACAAATGACAAGGAGACTACAAAATAAATAAGTAGTGAGGCTGTCGAAGGAACACTGCTGCTTCCTATGATTAGGTTCCTTCGGGGGCCTTGATTATGGATGTGGGCATATTGAGGGTGATTTTGCTTAAATGCCCAACTTCTATAAATCTTGAGCATGTGAGAAGTCATTGTGGTTCTTCGCTAGTGCCAACCAACTTTAGCGAATCAAGCGACTTTCCTATGATCTTGTAACTCCAGTGTGAATGTGGATCAGATGGTACAAAAAATATTCATTAGTACTATATGTAAGTTGAAATCACATTACCCCCTCCTATCTTTATTTATTTATTTTTTGTTGTAGCAATTTTTTTCATTTGGCAAACTTATTTNCCTGCTCTTTTTGTTTGTCTTTGTATTTGCTTATCACATTTTTTTAATTCAAATTATTGAGATGAAAAACACCATAAAAGAATACACTATCTCCACTTCCAAACGCCTATAAGGCCTACTTGGTAGACAAATGACAAGGAGACTACAAAATAAATAAGTAGTGAGGCTGTCGAAGGAACACTGCTGCTTCCCATGATTAGGTTCCTTCGGGGGCCTTGATTATGGTGTGGGCATATTGAGGGTGATTTTGCTTAAATGCCGCCCAACTTCTATAGATCTTGAGCATGTGAGAAGTCGTTGTGGTTTTTCGATAGTGCCAACCAACTTTAGCGAATCAAGCGACTTTCCTATGATCTTGCAACTCTAGTGTGAATGTGGATCAGATGGTACAAAAAATATTCATTAGTACTGTATGTAAGTTGAAAACACATTACCCCCTCCTATCTTTATTTATTTATTTTTTGTTGTAGCAATTTTTTTCATTTGGCAAACTTATTTATAATTGCTCTTGCACAAAGATTATGGGTGAATTGAATCTGAATGTGTCACTTTTGTTGAAAAGGATGCCACTCATTAATCTTCTTCTGAGTTTCTCCTTTGGCTACGAAGGTGTGTGTGGCAGCCATTGTGAAAGGGAATTTGGAAGATTGTGTGATCGTAAATCTCATGTTGCCGCGACACCCATTTATATGGGGTATGGAGAATCCACCCTTGAGTAAATCCAATACTCACTCTATTGAATCAGACGAACTCAGATATCAATTGGTCGAGTTGAGGTGTGAAGTTGCTGACTTGAAGAAAACTCTAGGCAAACTGAAGAATGAGTTAGTTTAGCTGAGTGATATGCGCCTCGTACTTCAGGGGCAAGTTGAATCTACTCGCTTTGCCTAGTTTAAGGTTGTTAGAGAGTTTGTGTTGAAGAGACAACTTTGATCTGGCTTAATTCCGACAGAGATTGTTTTTTATGCTTGTATTGTGTTTTTCTTTTCACGTCTGTTGAGTTATTATACTTGAAAGATTTTTCTTGAATAATATGCCG
Source organism: Phalaenopsis hybrid cultivar (assembly GCA_002079205.1). Classification (NCBI taxonomy): domain Eukaryota; kingdom Viridiplantae; phylum Streptophyta; class Magnoliopsida; order Asparagales; family Orchidaceae; genus Phalaenopsis; species Phalaenopsis hybrid cultivar. Next base: position 78,575 of record JXCR01131521.1, read on the forward strand.
AAGGGGATTTTTATGTTTACTATGAGGGAATAATGTCCATCTGCTGTTACATAAATCTCTCCTTTTTGTAGTGTAATTTGTTTCATAATATAAACAAGTGACCATCACATATAAATATTTAGGAATCTTTGGCTTATTCTTTTTTTCTGCTTTCTATTGAGATATAATTAATATTACATTTAGCATGTTATTCTTTGATGGCATCACATTTCTCTTTCTTTTCTCTACACACTTGTTGGATAACATTCTTGTCAGTGTGTTCTGTTCTTGGGTTAGTTTTCTTCTAGCTCAATTAGATCGTGAAGCTAGATCCTCTCTGGTAGAGTTGATCCAATGTTATTGAACTGATTGGTATATATTATCGAATGAACTACTTGAGCATGAAGATTGAAGGAAAGTATTCATCTTATGGCCTATACCATGCAAGCTCGTGCTCGACAGCTATTTAATCCCAACTTTTTGAATTGAGCTAAGGAATTTGAAGGTCTGCCTCGGTGCATCGTTCAAATGTCGGGCCTTAGTTCGATATGGTCGTATTTTGGCTATGTACTAAATTTTGTATTTCTATAGGGCCTTTTTGATTGAGCTTAGGTAATCATAAGTGCGGTTGAGTTAAACTACGAGTATAATTCTGGTGAAGAGCAAACACTTTTGTCGGTAAGAAAGGAAAATATGTTTAATCTTTGACTTTGTTTGGTCTATAAATTACATAACCATGTTATTTTTTTAGTATGATTAGGTTTAGGAATTAGCAATGTCCTAAAAATTTGATCACGTATAAAATAGATAGATGGATAGGCTCAAGGTTTAAAGTTTGAACCGGGGCTTAAACTCGAGTGACTTAAATAATAATTAATTTAAGTCATACTATCCCAAACTGTTGGACATGGCTCCCTAACAACGCAACACCCCCCAGGGGGCTCCGACAATGACCCGGCCCTTAAAGAAGATTTGTCCCTTTTGAATCTCGCCGTCGATCCTTTCTTTGCAAGCGGGCTGACCGGAGAACGGCCAAACTCTGAGAATCAAGTCACATTTTTTTTGATCCGGTTTAGACACCTATCAAAATCGTTGAGTGATAGCTCAGAGAAAAACACAGGTATAACAAGCTAACCAGGTAGTACATGAGCGTTGATGAGCTGTTGGTTTACCAACTCCTATCTGATGTCTGTTAGTACCAATTCTCCTTTCATGTATGACACTGGTACAATGGAAAGAACTAGTTAGAGCTTCTAATCGGATAACACATAGGGTTGTTGGATACGCCAACTTCCCTTGAAAGGATCGCAGTTGCTTCAAGATTCTACGGGGTGGCATTTCCAAGATGGCTTGAATCTTCTCTGGATCGATTTCGATTCCACGGTGCCGGAAAACGAATCCAAAAAAATTCCCGGAGGTGAGACCGAAGAAGCTTGGGCTTACCTATCTTGATAGGGACCCCCTAAAGGGAGCAGTTGAGAGGTTCCAGTCGAGCCGAAGGGCAAAAATTTTGTACGTGATCGTAGAATGTCACGTCGTCTCGTCCTCGCAGCATCGAAGAGTACCTATGCACTATGTTCTGGTTCACTTATAAGGAAGATCTAGTTGGCGTGGAGGTCTACGATGTGATAATAGAATACTCTAGTATGACCCGGGGAGAAAGATGCACAACTCAAAACAGAAGCAGGTATTTCTATCAAAAATTTCGAGGGCTAAAGATCTCTGATACTACCATCGATCCGACAGAGTGGAACGACCAGAAAAAGCAGTGGAGTTAGAAAGTCGTATGATAGGTGGTAACTATCTTGTACGGTTCGGGGGGTAATCGGCATACTCCGATCAATGGTGGGAATCTTTGGCTCTATTGAACATACAGGGAATTGGAGGTAGCATTCCACCGATGTCAAGTCATTGACTGGTTCCTTTAGCCCTCTTTCTATGTGTTGGTGTTCTATATGACCGATATCAGACTCGACTTGTTAGATATTATGGAGGTTCAGTGAGCACCATGCTGAATCTCCCTACCATTTCCTTCTCTTCCACTTTGGCCAATATGAGTTTACCTGGTACTAGCAACTTTATAGGGGAATTTCCAATCTCAGTAAGAGCTTTCCAAAGAAATAGCTTAGTAGCCACATTAGCAGCGCTTGGGATTAGGCACGGCGTATTCCCTTTGGCTATATAATTGTGCGGTTTCTGGGAATTTCAAACCCGATTTCCTCCATAAATTCTCCAATCCAAATGACAGAGAAGTTTCTATATTTCTACCTTTTCTTGTTGGAGGGGGGACCCGTTCGTTGAACTACCAAAAAAGGGTCAACCAATGCGATCATGACATTGTAGGTGCTTGCGATGGGACAGATGCTACTTCCCTTATCAGTAATGGGTGGCATAGCCTGTAGCAGAAGTTTCATTTTTTGATCCATTTCTTTCTTACCCGGGTGGGATCGAGAGAAAGAAGGACGTGAATGTGTCACTTTTGTTGANTAGAAGCTCTGACTAGTTCTTCCCATTGTACCAGTGTCATACATGAAAGAAGAATTGGTACTAACAGACATCAGATAGGAGTTGGTAAACCAACAGCTCATCAACGCTCATGTACTACCAGGTTAGCTTGTTATACCTGTGTTTTTTCTCCGAGCTATCACTCAACAATTTTGATAGGTGTCTAAACCAAATAAAAAAAAATGTGACTTGATTCTCAAAGTTTGGCCGTTCTCCGGTCAGCCCGCTCGCAAAGAAAGGATCGACGGCGAGATTCAAAAGGGACAAATCTTCTTTAAGGGTCGGGTCATTGTCGGAGCCCCCTGGGGGGTGTTGCGTTGTTAGGGAGCCATGTCTAACAGTTTGGGATAGTATGACTTAAATTAATTATTATTTAAGTCACTCGAGTTTAAGCCCTGGTTCAAACTTTAAACCTTGAGCCTATCCATCTATCTATTTTATACCTGATCAAATTTTTAAGACATTGCTAATTCCTAAACCTAATCATACTAAAAAAATAACATGGTTATGTAATTTATAGACCAAACAAAGTCAAAGATTAAACATATTTTCCTTTCTTACCGACAAAAGTGTTTGCTCTTCACCAGAATTATACTCGTAGTTTAACTCAACCGCACTTATGATTACCTAAGCTCAATCAAAAAGGCCCTGTAGAAATACAAAATTTAGTGCATAGCCAAAATACGACCATATCGAACTAAGGCCCGACATTTGAACGATGCACCGAGGCAGACCTCCAAATTCCTTAGCTCAATTCAAAAAGTCGGGATTAAATAGCTGTCGAGCACGAGCTTGCAGGGTATAGGCCATAAGATGAATACTTTCCTTCAATCTTCATGCTCAAGTAGTTCATTCGATAATATATACCAATCAGTTCAATAACATTGGATCAACTCTACCAGAGAGGATCTAGCTTCACGATCTAATTGAGCTAGAAGAAAACTAACCCAAGAACAGAACACACTGACAAGAATGTTATCCAACAAGTGTGTAGAGAAAAGAAAGAGAAATGTGATGCCATCAAAGAATAACATGCTAAATGTAATATTAATTATATCTCAATAGAAAGCAGAAAAAAAAAGAATAAGCCAAAGATTCCTAAATATTTATATGTGATGGTCACTTGTTTATATTATGAAACAAATTACACTACAAAAAGGAGAGATTTATGTAACAGCATATGGACATAATTCCCTCATAGTAAACATAAAAATCCCCTTCGGCGTATTATTCAAGAAAAATCTTTCAAGTATAATAACTCAACAAACGTGAAAAGGAAAACACAATACAAGCATAAAAAACAATCTCTGTCGGAATTAAGCCAGATCAAAGTTGTCTCTTCAACACAAACTCTCTAACAACCTTAAACTAGGCAAAGCGAGTAGATTCAACTTACCCCTGAAGTACGGGCGCATATCACTCAGCTAAACTAACTCATTCTTCAGTTCGCCTAGAGTTTTCTTCAAGTCCGCAACTTCACACCTCAACTCGACCAATTGATACCTGAGTTCGACTGATTCAACAGAGCGAGTATTGGATTTGCTCAAGGTTGGATTCTCCATACCCCATATAAATGGGTGTCGCAGCAACATGAGATTTACGATCACACAACCTTCCAAATTCCCTTTCACAATGGCTGCCACACACACCTTCGTAGCCAAAGGAGAAACTCAGAAGAAGATTANCATGAATGCAGCCGGGTTGGACGAGCCAATAACTCGAACGCGTTCGGTCAATTTTTTGAGCAAGAATTACTGCGTGACCTTACCTTCACCATGATACGGACTCCAAGTTCTTATGGCAGAGCACGAAGAGTTTTCTTCAAGATGATGATGGGAATGGAAACCAGAAGCACGCCGGGTTCTTCGTGGTTCGAGATCAGACTTCTATATAAGTCACAATTACGTAAGCATGAGACTTTTTGGTAGTACCGGTGAACTAGATGACCGCTAGAGGGAATCTGGGACGGAGGACTCGTAATATCTCTATAGATCCGACAAAAGCGAAAGACCCCCTAACGTTAGGGGCTGATCGCTGAGCTCACTCTGGCCTTGTAGGGCGGGCCAGACTCGTAGAGCGGGCCAGAGTGGGTGCGAGCTGGATATAGCTTATGGCTAAAGCAATAGGAGGGGGCCCAAGTAGAGAGAACAGTAAGGATAACGAGCGCGGAGCTTTCTGAAAGAAAAGCAAGGCGCTAGCGGGAGGTCGAACCAAGGACCTATGGAAGTCGGGGCTCGTCCCCTGTCAATATTGGATCAAACAATAGGGGACCATAGCACTGACTTTTTTTTTTCAAGATAATAGGGGGAAAAGAGGGTATTGTTCCCTACCGGGACAACGAACACTCTCAATGGATCCTCCACGCATTGTGCATACCATACCTCTTCCGTGCGTCTTTATCGTGGCGGGAACATAACAACAGCGAAAGACCCTGCCGCCCCGCCCAGTGTCTGTGTAGTGTTGTTTTGCGCTTCTTACTTGTCGAGACATCTTAACCCAAAAGATCTTCTATCAAGTACTCCTTCAATTCTAGCATATGACAATGCTCNCAAGATAATAGGGGGAAAAGAGGGTATTGTTCCCTACCGGGACAACAAACACTCTCAATGGATCCTCCACGCATTGGGCATACCATACCTCTTCCATGCGTTTTTATCGTGGCGGGAACATAACAACAGCGAAAGACCTTGCCGCCCCGCCCAGTGTCTGTGTAGTGTTGTTTTGCGCTTCTTACTTGTCGAAACATCTTAACCCAAAAGATCTTCTATCAAGTACTCCTTCAATTCTAGCATATGACAATGCTCTTTTCTTGATCTGATGAGCTAAGGACTTGTCTTCAGGTAACTTGCTCGTTTGTAAGTCATCGATGAACGATTGTCGCCAATTGCTTATCTTTTCTTCAGTAGCTTTTTCTTCCACAGACACTTTATGCATATATTCCATATCGTTTTTAGACAAATCCTTGTATTTCAATAGGAAGAGAGTCTTCCCCAGGGCATGCGAATTCCTTAGCGAGTTTCNTTTCTTCAGTAGCTTTTTCTTCTACGGACACTTTATGCATATATTCCATATCGATTTTAGACAAATCCTTGTATTTCAATAGGAAGAGAGTCTTCCCCAGGGCATGCGAATTCCTTAGCGAGTTTCGTCAAAGCGTTCGACAAAGAGTTCTCCTCATGGTACTCTGTATATCGTCACATTTGTAATTCGTTCAATAAGCATCATTGTCTATGGTAAGGCTAACTGAGCCTTGGCTTGAAAATCTTGTATGTGCCAGCTACTGATTTCTTCTTAGTTGAGAATCTCCATAAATCTTGATAGCCGTTATGTCCAGAGGATAGCTAATTCCAGACCAGTGATTAAAGCTTCCTATTCTGCTTCATTGTTGGTACACAACTCTGACAAGTGCTAGGAATTACAAAATATTTGGCGGACGCTCTGGCGAAACACGCCAAGGAATTCACATGCCATGAGGAAGACTCTTCCTATCAAAATGCAAGGATTTGTCTAAAATCGATATTACGGTAACACTTAGGGTACTTATCCTAATGATGATAAATATATCTATGTGCGGCTTAGAAAAACAGGGACAGTATCAGTGTCTGTGTAGTAGCTGTTCCGTACAACGTCCTTGGAGAGCCATTGTATAACCACTCATCAACAGATGCTGCTTCCCATATTGGGTAAAAATGCAAACCTATAGCTGCGGAAGTAGCAATAATGACACCTTAGATAATTTTGTTTCCATAAAGTAGACACCAGAAACAGGTTCACTAATACCATCAATATCGACTGGAGGGACAGCAATTAAGGCAATGATAAATACAAAAGTTGCCGTCAGTAAAGTAGGGATCATCAAAACACCAAATCATCTGAAGTCAAGACGGTTTTCAGTACTGGTAATCCAGTTGCAGAAGTGATCCCATAGGCTTGTACTTTCGCGTCTCTCTCAAATTGCGGTCATGGTAAGATCTTGGTTTCTTCCATTTTCAAGGACTCCCAAGCACACATATTAACTATAACTAAAGATGAGATAGATAATGAAAGGCTTGTTATTTCACAGTAGAATATGTCTTTATGCCAATGTCAACCACTCAAAATGAATATCGATAGGAATGACCAAACCTATCAGAACAATTTTCAAGAAAATAAAGAGTTCAAAGAAAACTAAAAAAAGAAAGATTTAGTATGGATTTATTGGTTGCCCGGGACTCGAACCCGAAACTAGTTGGATTGAGTAGAGAATTTTTCCTTGTTGCTATAGAAGAAAAAGATCCCTCCCCACTTGCAATTTTCATTGCGCAAGACTTTTCCGATGTATATATAAATCAAAAAGAAAAAAAAATTACATATCAATATCGTGAAGAAAGTCTAAGAATTTTTACTACTCAGTTAATTTCATCACGATATATACGATATATAGAATCATACCTGAGCATTTCAGAACACAAATTCATGAATTGTTTTTTTCATTTTCATGAAAAAGTCTCATGAACAATTATGAATGATCCACCAGATCATTGATACAGATAATGTCCAAATACTCAATACGTTCTCTATGTAATTCGGGTTGGTTCTAGTTCGAGGATTGTGCCGTTGACTAAGTCATAGAGGAGGAACCGTGACCGTAAAGTTTTGAAGGCCAGGAGGGCAGAGGCTGCAAAGTTGGCCCTCACCGAGGCAACTCCTCAGCCTGAGGAAACTGAAGTACCTGAAACCTCGCCTCTCCTCAGAGGGAGCATGTTTCATCCGCTGTCAGCTACAATTGGAGAAGAGAGCAACTATAGGATTGCTGCCGCGTTACTGCCAACTCATGGTCATGGTGAGGAAAAAGAGAAGTCCACACCACTCACCCAATTTCAAACTTCTTTGCTTCAGGAAAAAGAGAAGTCCCTGACATTTCGCTCCCCCAAGTACTTCTTGGGGCCCGGTGCCTTCACCTTAGTGAGACTCTGACGGCCCATCACCAGATGGACGACTGCTTTCTTCAACACTCCAATGTCTTCCTTCAACCCGTCGATAACACTCTGGAACCGATTCTTCAATGAGTGCATCTCGTTTCTCAACCCAAGCTCTGAGTTACCAATCCCCAAGACTAGCCTGGAAGCCTGTAAAAAGCCAGACCACTCGGGAACAAAAGGCAGTGGCACGAACAGTTGGTGGAAGCAACTTCTTTCCTTTCGTCTGTGATGTGCACAAGCTTTTGAACGAAGTTCAAAGAATGGGAAATCAAGCAAATCAAATTAAATAATGAAGTTGGGGCTATTTGGTTAAGTAATGGAAACTCAACTAAATTAAGAAATATTTCAAAGTCATCATTTCCTTTTTTTTTTTTTTTGATTGTCTAAAGATTCAGCTAAGACCATTCCAACGCTCCTTTTTCGCCTTGCATAAACTGAACCCACAATTGGGAATGAAAGCTTATAAGCTTCTATAAATACAGATACACCCAATACATCAAAGCTCATTGTCCATGGATAATGAAAGACTGTTTCAACAGCAAAAAAAAAAAAACAAAAACTAGAGCAAACATGTAATAGCAAATTTGGAATTGTACCCAAGCATCCCCCATTGGCTCTCTACCTAATTCATAACTAGGAAACTTTTCTGGACCTTCCCTAAAATCTCAGAAATGATAAATGTCAAGATAGGAATAACGCNAAGCAATATGCTTCACACATGTTTATATTTCTTTTCAAAGCAAAATTGGCGCTGGACAGAAGGTTGACCGAGGGACTAGGTTGAACTAGTGCCTTTGCATGCAAGAAAAGGCCTAAAAGCGACTTGACTAATCAAATAGATCAAATAGGTCAGAGTTGCNATATCTACTTTCAACCAACGCCAACAAAGATTATTATAATTTAACCACATCAATCATCAGGATGGACATACAGATCGCATACAAGCTAGGCCAAAGAAAACATTAGTGAAAATTGGAAATTTAAAAAATGGGGAGGAAAAGGAATAGAGACGCGTCAGGTACCATGGACCGGTCTCGCTCAGGTTTTTCCGGAACGCCGAAATAAGGTATCTTGACAGAGAAGAAACTGGAAGAGTCCAAAGGGCAAAAGAAACCCACCAAGTTTCAGGAGAAAATCCTGGGGATGGGTTTAGGCGAAGAAAAACAGCGACGATTAACGGGAGCAAAGCTGCTTCGAGACTTTCGTCGCCGAAGTTTCGAGATGGAACGGTGAGACAATGGACGATGTTTGCGGTTATTTTTGTGGCCATTATCATATTTTTATTTGACGAAGCGCGCTCGTTCAGGCTTATGTTGTGGAGGTTAAGGGTCGTTTTGGGCATCTTATTTATTTATGTTTTTTTAAAACACTTAAAATAAGGTTTTCATACTGCATTTATTTAGGTGCAGTGGTAGCTTTCTGACAGTAATCAAATTTTTAAAAAAAAATAAAAATTTATAATAGCCGTCATACATAGCTTATCAGCAGATTCTTTTTAATCAACTTATCAATAGATTATCCAATAAGCTGCAACTGCCCCAAACACACTCTTAAAGTTTAAAACATATTACATGATAGATTTAAAATTTTCAATATATACACTATTATTTGGCAATTATTTCATTACTAATTTCTTATGTTTTTGTTGTGTCATGTGATTCGCAAAACGAACAAAAACAAAGTAAATGAAAAATAGTGTTATTAAAATATTAGTGCTTTTACTTAAACATTCATAATTATCTATCTTATACCCCATTTTTTAATATTATATATTAAACATTCAACTATCATTTACACCTCAAATATAGCACTCAGTTACGTTTTTGTCATTCTCTACATTATAAAAAGTAAAATCTTCTTCATCAACTTGACAAGCTCAGTGTCTACAACCTTGGCACCTCTTTGCCTAAAACCTCAACGACCTCAATATTCTCTGCTGCAACTTCACTCAAAGTTGTGGTATCTCTCTCTTCAGCTCATATGCCACCAGAAGCCAACGTGCCCTAACCTAATCACTTGATTATACTTGTCTATGCAGCCCTTCAAGTCATATTCAAAGCATTATCTCCATTCAACTAGATTTGGGTTGTGTGCTCACTACCTTGCATTATTCATCCCTACCTTGTGTGGCAAACTCAACCTCGAGTGTCCTCAATGGAAATCCAGAATGATTATGTTGTAATGCGAATGAAACTAAAGTTTTTGTGTTTTGTTAGACTACTGTGTTGATTATTCTATGTTTTTTTTTCCTAAAATAATCATCGATTTGTATTTCTACACCCACAACACTCCTTTGCATAGTTATTTTTATTGCTTATTAATTTTGTTGTGTTTGCAAAAGATTATAGGTTTTTGTGTTAATTGTTTGAGTGAGTGTGTTGAGTTCGCTATGCTTATTTTTTAAGTACTGATTGATCTGGTTGTATTCTTTTTTTTTTAATTGCTATATTGATTCTGCAATTTCCTTATTGAGGAATGAATTTGTCAAAACTTTTAATATTAATGTTACTTGAGAATATTTAAAAGTATTAAAGTCTATTAAGTTGTTTCTATTTTTTATCGTTTATATAGTTTTAATGAAATTGTGTAATGAAATTTATATCTGTGGATATTTTAAATAATATTAGAATTATGAAAATATATATAACTTATCTTAGGAGCCTTAATGATCAGACATGGCTTGATTTAAATTTTGTTATTTTATAATTTAACTTGTATTACTTGTGATTTTAGCTTCTATGTCATTGTAACGTGTGGTCTTCCAAACACCGAATGTTATGGTAGGATAGAGATAGAAATTTTTTTAAGTTAATTTGCATTATGATTTTATTTAGGTACGAAACACGGAACATTTTTTAGTACCCATAATGAACATATTGGGATGTAAACATGAGTTTTTGAAAGTATTTATCTTTAGCACTTTCCTAACAGTTTTGTTATAGATATATGAATTCTTTCTTATTTTATGATGACTACTAATTCAAGATGAAATATTGTAAGCCTAAGTTAATTAATTTTTTGTCAATTCATGGACAAATTTTATATTTTCATAAAATTTACCAAAATCCCAATTTTGCCCTTTAAGGCCCAATCACCCCAAATCACCCTCAATTTCTACCAAATTGATTTAAAATTTCCCTAATTTAAAATCTAAACTCAATTTCATCATGTCTAAGTAAAATTTGAACCAAATTCTAGCCCAATTGATCTCAACTCCAAACTCAAATTCCAGGCCCAATTTAAACCCCCAATTTGATAATGTCTTCAAATTTCACCAAATTGAACGCCTTAACCCATCCAATTTCACCAATTTTGAATTATAAACTCTTCACAGCATTCCCCTATACTAAATGGAGTATTTAATTGGCCTTGATCCAGCCTCAAGCCTAGCCCAAATATAACTTAAACCAAAATCCTCAATTTTGCCCCAAACTTCAAATTCCTCCAAATTGAACCTCATAGCCTCACAATTTTCAACCCAATTGATATTCAAATGCCTCTTGAAAATTCCATAAATCAAATTGACCAATCAATTACCTCACCCCAAACCACTTGGTCCAACCCAACTTTGGCTACCACAGCCATTGTTTTGACTCTAAGAACCAACCTAGATCCTCCTAGCTCTCTCTACATGAGCCATGAACCAAGGGTCCCTCAAATTGGGGAGCCTCTTCCCATATTTGGCTAAGTGGTTGATGCTTAGCACCCCGTGATTAAACCTCCATCTTAATCACCATTAAACATTCCTTAGCCATCCCAACCCTGCTAGCCACCAGCCCTAGCTTAGTCGGCCAGCCTAGTCGCAGAAGAACCTAAAATTGAGATAGTAACCTAAGCTTCGAACCCCAAATTAAACACATCCTCTGTGGCAGTCCTTGATTGGTTGCTAGCGCCGAACTCCTCTCCACCTCAACTTATTGGCACCAGCCAATCGGAGCTCGAGCCCTCCCCATTAGCCATGGCTATAAAAGTATCCTCTCATGGCAAAAGGGGAGATGATCCAAGAACCTTGGCAAAGCCCTGTCAAATTGCTTCAAGAGTCTCTTTCAATCTTCTTGAGTTCATCCCAATCATTTTCCAGTCACCTCCTCCACCACCTTAGCCCAATTTCTCCATTGAATTCCAGTGCATTTTTAGGTCATCTCCTAAAACTCCACCAAACTCCAAATTGAGCTACCCTTGAGCTTCACCAAAGCCCAAGGATACTTCCCCAATCAAAATCCCTCTCTGTCAGGCACTTTAACCTAGCTCAAAACCAAAGCCGCATCACCCCTTGGTTGAACTCTTACCTATGCTCAACCTCAGCTCAAACTAGTGTTTGGAGGAGCTTCGTGGAGTCACAACGAACGTCTTCAAACAACCAAATCGAGGCTTCACCTCTTGGGCTAAGGTATAGATCACAAAACCCTAAAATCATGCTTGGTTTCATTAATTGTGAAGAAAGTGTTAATTTCAAATGTATCTAGTCGTATGAATGTGTTTGTCTCGACTAGATGAAGCTCTAGGAACAAATTGTAAGTGATCGTGTAGTGTATCGAGCGAGATCGAAGCATTTTAGTGTGAACTATTCTCGGTTTAGAACACATGATGATGATGAACTGATGTCGTCCATTTGCTCATGTACTGATCCAACGAATGAGGATGAGTCAGCTGAGGAGATGGTTCATAAAGTGCGGCTTACGTGGCAGTTTACGCGGAAGGCGTTCATATTTGATGCAAAAAAAGGATGCAAAATCAAGAATAATTGGATGGATCCTTCTAATGCAAGAATTTAATTTTGTGGTAGTAGATAGAAAGAGATGTGATAATCAAATAACAGATCATTTATATAGGCCGGAATTAGGGCTGTCAAAAAAGCTCGTTGTTCGTGAACAATTCGTGTTCGATTCGTCAATGAGTTCGTGTTTGATTCGTTCGATAAGTAAATGAGACGAACGTGAACAAACATTTTTCGTTCAGTTAGTTAAATGAACCAAGCACGAACAATGAAGCGTTCGTTCGTGTTCGAATCGTTATTGTTCGAAATATAAAATAATTTAAAATAATTATATAAAAAATTTATGATCATTCAAAAAAAATTAAATTTTATAAATTACAATATATATAAATTAATAATAGTAATATACTAATATACTATATTAGTAATATACTAAAATAGATATTATATATTTATATAATATAAGTTATATAATTAATATAATATATTGTTTATATATAATTCATATACTATATTAGTAATATACTTATGGATATTATATATTTATATAATATAAGTTATATAATTAATATAATATATTATTTATATATATTGGGATGTCAAGCTGGCTCATCGTTCGCGGACAGCTCGTGTTCGGCTCGTTCGTTAAGAAACGAACACGAACAGTGACTTCACGAACAATTTCAAACACGAGCTTATTTCAACAAACCAAACACAAACACAAACACAAGCTCTGTTCGTTCGTGTTCGGTTCGTTTATACCCCTAGCTAGAACAAGAAAAATCATTTAATTATGAAAGTGAAATTAACAAAAAAATTTTTGATGAACATCTATACACTATTAATAAAAAATTAATGTAAAATCATCTAAGAAAAAAAAAGATCTTGAATTAGTAAAATGGCATGTACCATGGTATGCAAACGCAGTGAGCTATATTGTTAGTAAACTTTTATCACATTGATCGACAATGCAACAACAGAAAAAATTTATTCATGATGCAAACTTTTACTTTTAGGATGACTCATATATTATATAAGCAATGTAAAGATCAGGTTATTCAAAGATGTGTATCATATAAAGAAACTGAAAAAAATTATTCAAAAATGTCATGCTTTTGAATTTAGGGGACATTTTGGAATTGGTAGAACAACAAATAAAATTTTACAATCTGGATTTTATTGACAAACTCTATTTAGGGATGTTAATATATATATATAATTATTTGATCGATGTCAGCGAGTAGGAAATATCTCAAAAAGAAAAGAAATGTCTCTAAATTTTACATTGAAAGTTGAAATTTTTTATGTTTGGGGATTGGATTTTATGGGACTATTTGTACCCTCTTTTAAAAATTATATATATATATTAATGACAGTATATTATGTTTCCAAATGGACCAAGAAGTTGCTTTACCTCGATGTGATGCTCGGAGTGTTTCAAAATTTTTAATAAAAAATATTTTTACAAGATATCGAATGTCTAGAGTAATCATTACAGATGAAGGATCTCATTTCAGTAATAAAATAATTAAAAAATTGGTTCAAAAATATGATATAAAACATATGATCTCCACTGTTTATCATTCCCAAACTAGTGGTCTATCAAAATTATCTAACCGTCAAATTAAAAGAATCTTAGAAAAGATTATAAATCATAACTAAATGAATTAGTCTGCTAGATTAGATACTACATTATGGGCTTACAGAATATCTTATAAAATTCATATATGAATGTCTCCACATAGACTTATTTTTGGAAAAAAACTTGTCACTTACTAGTAGAATTGAAGCATAAAGCTTATTAGACTATTAAAGAATTTAATTTTAATTTAAAAGATGCTGATGAGAAAAGACTATTACAACTGAATGACTCGAAGAAATTAGAAATGAATATTATGGAAATGCTAAGATGGAAAAAATGAAAATTGACATGATCAGAAGATAATAAGAAAGGAAATCGAATATGGACAAAAGGTTTTGTTGTATAACACAAGATTGAAATTATTTCTCATAAAACTTAAGTCCAGGTAGTTAGAGTCATTTACTATTAAAAAAGTCTACCCATATGGAGTTGTGGATATTGAAGATCCAAAAATAAGAAAAAAATATTTAAAGTTAATGGACATAGGGCATACCACACTTATTTGTGTAATTATTTTCAATTTATCTTTACCTAATATGTGCGTTGAAGACTTACATGTTAAGAAAATGCATGAAAATGTTTTAATTATTCAATTTTATGGAAGGTATGAGAGTTATTTTGGACTTTAGGCAAAGCGGTGCAAAAGTGCACTAGTGCCTAGGCGCCAAAATTGGAGCCTAAGCGCCTGTTTTATGGAGCACTAGTACTAAGGCCCCTACGCACAACTTTCCAGAAACTCCGGTGCCTAAGCGTCAGAATCTGGCGCCTAGGAACTGCAATTAGAAAAACCATTCCGGAACCTACCATTGACATTTTTTGGCCGAATTTTTTCTATACAACTCCTAAAACCTGCCATTTAGAGTTAAATTAAATTGGTAGAGAGGGAGAGGATTCACTATTCTTGTTCCTATGGCCTCCAACTCCAAGGAAACTTCAAAATATGAGATTTTGAACTAGATAATGTTCATTAGTTTTGATGCGTAGATGGTACATGACAATGTCCTTATGAAGAAAAGGTTGATGAAGGAAAGTGGTTTTTTGAATCGAGACTTCAATACTCCTAGTACTATTGTGGAAAAAATCATTGTGCAAAGGTTATGGGAAGTATTATGCTACACAACTGTGGTCGTGGTAATTCCTATTGTCAAGTAATTTTATGCAGATCCTTATGGGATAAATCAAGGAGTTGTCTATGTTCGAGGCAAGTAGGTAACTTTTACTCCTTCAAGAATTAATGATTTGTTCTTGATTGAGAATGTTCTGATTTGTCATTAATATGAATGAAGTTTTTATATTCTTGACGGATGAAGATGGAAAATGGGAGATAAAAATGATAATAATGTAAGTTTTCCTTAGTCATTGTCAAATTCCCCGTCGAAGCCTTGACATATCTTTATTTCGGCAAAATTGCTTCATACTACAAAAATCAATAAAGTGATGAAGGAAAGTGTTATATTGAACTACTGTATTCAAACTTATTTTTAATTGTTTTGATTTATATATATAAATGTGAAGTTATTTATTGTTTGTGAAAATTTAATGTTAGTAAATTACTTAATTTTGAAAACTAAAGGGAATTCAAACTAATTAGAAGATGGAGTGCGATCCCAATTTTATATGACAAGACAATTTATGCAGTTATATTCTTAGTTTTTTTTACTTATAATTCTTACTTTGCAACGACACCAAAAACTTGATCACCAGCAACAACTAGGCAAAATCTTGACTTCAAAGCAAATAAGAATATAATTATTATATTTAATTATGGGATACTATGCAAGTATGTGTATCGTTATCAAGTAATATAAGACTTTTTTATTAAGCCTCGAATATCGAACCCACAGGGACAAAACACGATATGCAATTAAAATTAGAATAAATTAGAAAAAAACTTATACTTAACAAAATATTCTTACTCAAACTTTAGATGTTATAACATGAATGAAAATTTGATTCTTTTTATAATTGTTGCTAAATGAAAGTAAAGTAAACACGTAACTAAACTTAACTAGATATTTGTAAAATGAAGGCAATATAAATAAAATATTTTTTGCTTATCATGAATGAGTAACAATTATAGGAATTATGTTGTAAAATTATTCAAATTGTGTTGTGTCAAATAGAAGCAATAATATTATTTACTCTTTCTAGTGATGTAATAAAGAACATTGACTAATTTAAAGTTTGAATTGTCTTGAAGACGGGTTAGGTAGGGAAGATACTAGCTCTCACTCTAGAGTTTCCTCTTCTCCATCCACCTAGGGGTTAACATCTCGTATCAAAACTGAAAATTATAAACCAAATTAGGGGTTTTAGTCTGTCAGTCTAAAGTTCTTTAATTATACTCCCTTCAAAATTTATTTCCTTATTTATTTGCACTCAATCATATGAATTACATTCTCTTTCATACAATCTCATGTGATTCTTACCATTAGTTGACTGAGAAAATATCATCTCGGATCTTACAAGTTATCACAATATATATTAACATCTTATTTGGTAGAATCAAGAAGTAAATGAAGTACAAGGTTTAAAATCATCATAACTTATTGCAACATTAAAAATTAATACTTCACGCAACTTCCATCTAATACTTAAAAACTTATCATTTTAAGGAAAAAGATAAAGAAAAATACTCAGAAATCATGGAGAAAACACAACCACATTTAAGTTTAAAAGTAGAAATCATGCAAACAAACAAAAAGTCTAAATTAAAACCAAATGTAGTCAAAGATAAAAACTTATCTCAATTCATCTCCATCAAACTCTTGAAATTCCTCTAAATCTCTTCCTTCCCTTATAATACAAACTACAACTCAAAATAAACAAAAAGGGACGGAGACATGTGTACAAGAGTCTTTAAAAAGAGAGAGAGAGAGAGAACTTCAATCCAAGTCTTCTTTTATAATTTTCCAAAAGGTGCTTTGGCGTCTCTTCAAAATGTGCCCAAATTCAATGAATCTTCCAAGAGTTGCCTCCTTTCAAAAGCCAATTGAATGTATTTTCGTGTCCCTTAACTATTTCCCAGGTTTTCACAAAGGGTTGTTGATCCAGAAAATATAATTGTGTAAAACTTATAAAGTTGACTCTGTTTTACAACGATTTATATTATTTTATGAATAAAAATTTTAAGCAATTTATGTTGGGGTTCTAGTTAAGTATATGTATCGTTATCAATTAATATAAGACTTTTTATTTAAGCCTCAAATATCGATCCCACAAGAAATGTTTAAATTTGAAATGATAAATTAACTAGGAAATTCACGGAAATTAAACGAAATCACTATCACTAATTTTGAATTATTTGAGACAGTATCGGAACTAAGTTATTAACTACTAGCAAAGCTAAAATGCAAAGTTTAAACTTTAACTACTAAACTATGTTTATGTGATGAAGTTTTCTAATATGAAAAAACATCTTTCCCCACTACAATGAGTTTTTGGTAAAATGAAATGAGATAAATGGTTTAAATATGTATTGTGCCCAAATAAAGCAATTTTAGTTCTCTACCCTGATTTAGTGTTATAAAAAATTATTAGTTAATCTCAGGTTTAGTCCCTAAATCCGTGGTTAGGATGGGAGGATACTGGCTCTCACTCCGGAGCTCCCAGTTCCCTTCCCCTGAAGGCTAACGCTCGCTTTAGTTCTTAAACACTAAGACAAAATTGAGGATTTTAGTCTGTCACCCTAAAATCTCCAATTCTACACCTAACAAAGTATATTTTCCTATTTATTTGCACTTAATTCCATGAACGAAATACTCCTTCATGAAATTAAATGTGACTTTCACTCTTGTTGAGAAATCATACTTCATTTCCCATATCATATGTTTCACAACATATATTAACAATTCAATTTATAAGATCAAAAAGTAAATTAAGAATGAAGTTGAAAAACCATCGTAATTTATTTTAAATTTTAAAATTGACACATCAAAATTATCTCTTCATTTCACCATATCTCAGAGTAGGGAGAAAGATAAAGGAAACAACTTAGACTTCATGAGAAAGATACAATAAAACATGATTTTCATGTATAAAAGAAAGTTCATACAACAATAATAAACAAACAACACTTATCTGAAACTCTTTCTCAAAGCAAATCCCTTATAGTCTTTCCTTAGAAATGCAGGAAGAAGATATCTCTCACTTTTCTCCTTCTCCAACACATCCTTGTAACCTCTCTTAGAAGATGTAGGAAGAATAAATCTCTCAGTTCTCTCCCTCTCTAACACTCTTAGAGAAGAATTCACACTTAAACTCACCACAAAAACTCAAAACTCTAAAGAAAATAAATGACTAATGGACTCTAAGTGGCAGTGAGGAATGTGGAATAGCATGGAAGGGAGTGGAAAGCGGTCGAAGGGGGGCTTTTCTTATCAATTTCTGCTCAAAATAGAGCTTAATATTGTTTTCCAATAGGTGCATCCAAAAACTCTTCAAAAAGCATCCAAATTTGTCTAATCTTCTAGAAATAGGTCTTACACCAACATTGGCGTCGTCGACGCCAACGACCAGTGAACTCTCTGTTAAATGGCACCGTCGGCGCTGAGGATAGTCTGACCTCTGTTATGTAGATATGCACCGTCGGCGTCCATCCTGGCGCCGTCGACATCCATCCTTGTGCCGACGGAGTCCTTCCTGTCGCCGTCGGTGTTGAGTATTTCTTAAAAAATGTCATTTTGACTCCAAATTTCATCCTTTTTGCTTCAAGTCCTAAAAATCAACAACCTGGAAAAAAACATGAAAAATACCCTCTTTTAAAGTACAATATCATTAAAAATTAATATAAAATATAGGTATAAATATTCATATATTTTTTATGTATCAAAATCCCCCAAACTTAATTGTTACTTGTACTCAAGTAACTTTTTTACTACATAAAAATATGACTCATGACAAAGAGTGTAACTTCTAAATTTTCATATTTTAGTCCACTAAATATAATAGTATAACTTAAGAAAAATGTTAAATAACTCCAGTTAATACGAAAGGGATAAGCATATTGTCGACACTATTTTGGGTGTGGAGGAGTTGCCCGTTGGAAGCTGTCGGCCGCCGGAATCGAAATCTCGTTGTCCANAATTTAAATGAAAGAACACTATACCTCAAACTTCGTATCTATCCCGAAGGATAAACACAAGATTTGAGGATGATGTTCGATCAAATAAACTAAGAAATATATGACATCTGTTTAGTCTGCAAAACCATTTTATTTGCATACAAGTTTTCTTATTTCATACGAAGAATTAAATAGAGATTATATTAAGTTGGGTTCGAAAAAGCTTCATATAAGGGCAAGCCCCTATAATTAATTACATCTTAGATAACCGAAGTCACCTAAGAAAACTCTCGATAAAAATCAGGAAATATTATCTTCAAAGAGGTCAAAAGAATAAAGCATTTCAACGATATCAGACAAAGATGTGTGAAAGGTGAATGATTTAATTTTGGAACATTTTGTTGTAGAATCCAAAGAAGGAAGAAATAAGAGATGTCATAGATCCGGAGGAGAACCTCGGTGACTTCCCAAGCTATTCTATTGTTTGGCTTCACTTTTGAGGAGAATTTATTTGAGTGTTTCATCCTGCCAATTTTATTAGTTAGGGCTTACATCTGTGTGAAACAATCACACGAATAGCTTGGAAGATGTGAGGGTTTAGGTCGTGACGAACGAAAACCTCAGAATCCTAAGACAAGTTAAGGCTTATATTATACAGCAAAGCTATACAAAGACCTAAAGATAAGTTGAGAATTTATGTTGCATAAGCAAACAACCTCGAAATCCTATGACTTGTTATTTAATTCTAAGGAAAAAACATGTTGTTGTAGATCCTCTTGCTGTTGAAGATGGTCGTTCTGCCCACAATGCTAGCTCCAAGCTCCTCGTCATGACAAGTTTAAGTTTTCTAATGTGTCAGGTTATGATGTCAAATCAGATATCCTTAAGGTTATAGTTCTTTAAATATTATGGGACATATTAAAGTTGATTAGAGTGACACCGGTTAGAATCATATTGTTCCCTTGTTTATGTACCACTATTTTCTATCAAATTCACTTAGTCCAAATAAATTTACTAAACTTTACTTAATGAGTTCCATACTTTCATTTAGACCTTGGGAAGTCTCGTTAGCAACCGTAGGTTACCTCCTCCGAGGGATTTCCAATCGTCTGATAGAGATGTCTTAATTTAGTTGCAAATGTTGTTTTGTGATGTTTGTGATTAAATTTTGAGTTGTTTTATATTTTGAATGTTATGACAGTGAGTTTTATCTTGGTTGATTTTAGTTTTGGTTTTGATTTTAGTAGCTATCCTAAAAATTTTTGGTTTTCATGCAGGGTGATATCGTTGTTTAACATGCAAGTTTTATAAGAATAAAAGTACAATGCAGAAAATATAATAAAAGCAAGTACTGCAAATTATAAAAGCATACCTGGCGAGTCTTCTCGTTCCACCACCTGAAAGGTCAGTACTGGCAAGATATGTAGATAATATTACAGGAAAGTTTAAATTACAAGAGCAGATGAATGTTTAGCTACCAAACCCCAAGCTATGATTTTGTTGGATCTTGGAAGATCCTAGTGGATAATTTTAGAACAAAATATAACAAGTTCAATTTGCCCTTCAAAATATCCAGAAGGTTTCGAAGTGTTGAGGGAATGACCTAGAACTACTTTGAGGCTCTTTTGAATTATTTCGAGTTCATTTTGAACTTATCATATTGTTTCATTAATCATCTAAGGTTGAAGTGTGACTACCCGTTGCTCAGTGAAACCTGATAATTTGATCATCCCAAGGATAGGATACTCGATCAGTCAATTGATGTTTCATTTAAGAGTTATATGAGTGAGTGCCCTTGAGGCAAGTTTAGGTTATTTAAGATTGTGGTGCCCACAACTTAAAGTCAGGATTGTATATGGAATTTTTTTGTTGCATGAGACAGAAATCTAACTATGGAATGAAACATAAACATGAGTCTATCACACGATTTTTTTTTTGTTGAGACATAAAATGAACTCATGAAAATTTTTGTTTGAGGCATAGCATGAGCACATATATTTTTTTACTTAATGTATTATAACATAGCACATGAAGGTAATCTATTGCATGGGATATACACATAACACGAGAAGTTTTCCGATTACATGAGATATACAACTACACATGATTTCTATTGCATGAGATCTACGCATAAGCACTAAAATGTTTTCTATTGCACGATACATGCACAAAAACAGATTAAAAATTTTCTATTGCATGAGATATACACATAACATATGACAATTTTTTGTTGTTATATGAAACATAACTTAATCGTATGGAAGACACATTTTGTTTTCATTATTTTTTGGGTAGGATGAAGAAAAAAAGGAAAGTGCAAGTGGGTGATAGTGTTAGAGCTTCATGTAGTAGAAGAGAGTTAGTGGGAGGGAGAGTGACTAGGCTAGGAATTTGGGTATGTC